>MCJB01029461.1:19338-77324 GCA_002018475.1 Nicotiana obtusifolia | reverse complement strand
CTCAAAAAAAAAAACTTGAGGACACTTCATTACTCTATTATCATTCAACCCAGCCACTATAGTCTAAGGGAATACAGATCTAGTACGACCACTACTACAAGTAAACCGTAAAACTAAAAATAAAGACTAACACTAATATCTTAAGGCACTACTTACATGTAAAGCTAAGAAAGTACAAGTGTAAATATACGCATGCAAGATAGTGTAAGTGACTAAACTAAGGCAGTGAAAAAGGTAAGCAATATGAAGTAAATACAACAATCAAGAAAAAGGCAAGAAAACAAATACTAGCAAGCGAAATAAAAAATTTCAAAGTGAGCAAGTAACTAAACAGGCTAAATAGCAACGAAGTAAACAACTCACAACCCAATATTATACCACAATATAAAACAACAAAAAAGTGTTGGTAGGCCCGACAAGGTAAAGGTATCGCAAAAGCATGTCGACAAGGCCATAATAAGTAATGGTAATGAAGCTAAAACTATCAATTCAATGCTAACCACAAACCGATCAAAGCAACGAATAATAATGGTAGCACAACAGTAAAGTTGGCGAGGCTTGAATGAAGGAGCAATAGTACCTGGTTAAAGATTTAGTCCAAGAAATCTGCTTGACTGGTGTGTGGAGTGTCCAGGTCTATTGTATATGTTTCGTCCAAAGGAGACCAAGAACCGGAATGAAGGGAGGCAGGATGCCTCACGCACAACTCCGAGAGCCGCTGCTAAGTATCTGAAACAAACAGAGAAATACCACGGACCAAAGGTTGATGGATGCCGTCTCTGCTACAAGAATTATAGATAGCGGTAGGCTAGGGAAATGGTGTAGAAGGGGAAGAAAGCAAAGGAATCACAAGAAAAATGGGGATAGAATAGAAGAAGAATAGTGGTCGAAGAAGAAGAAGAAGTAGGTAATCTGCGAAAGGTCGAGAGAAAGAAAAAAGGGAAGAGGATAGAAAAGAAGAAGAGAAGAGGAGCGAAAGAAAGAGAGAGAGAGAGACAGATCTACCGGTAATGTCCAGAGGGGAATCAGCCCTGCGAGAAGATAGAGAGAGAGAGAGAGAGAGAGAGAGAGAGAGAGAAACAACTAGAGAAAGAGACAGACAGAGAAGGTCGACCTGTGTGCCTAATTCACACTGCACATCTCTCCAAAAATGCGATGTGAACTGCGTTCCCCGATCGAAGATAATAGACACTGGCACACCATGAAGGCGAACAATCTCACGAAGAAAAATCCAAGCCAGCTACTTTGAAGAGTAGGTAGTCATGACTGGAATGAAGTGTGCAGACTTTCTCAGTCTGTCCATAATGACCCACACTACATCAAATCTCCTCAGAGTTCGTAGAAGTCCAACTATGAAATCCATAGTGATACGCTCCCACTTCTACTCAAGAATATCAAGCCTCTGAAGCAAACCACCCGGTATCAGATGCTCGTACTTAACCTGCTAATAGTTCAAAAACCGAGCCACATACTCCACAAAATATTTCTTCATTCTTCTCCACCAGTAGTCCTACTTCAAATCATGGTACATCTTCACGGTGCCAGGATGAACGGAATACCGCGAACTACGGGCCTCCCCAAGAATCAGTTTCTGCAACCCATCCATATTGGGCACACAAATTTGGCCCTGAAGTCTCAATATCCCATCAGCACAATAGTCACCTCCTTGGCATCTGATGCATCATGTCCTTAAGGACAAGTATGTGGGGATCATCATACTTAAATGCCTTGATGCGCTCAAACAAAGAGGACCGTGAATCCACGCAAGCAAGAACCCGTCTATGCTTCAAAACATCCAACTTCACGAACTTGTTGACCAAAGCCTGAACATCTAAAGCTAATAGTCTCTCCCCAACTAGGATAAATGCAAGACTACTCATGCTCTCAGTTTTCCTACTCAAAGTGTCGGCCACCACATCGGCCTTCCCGGGATGATAAAGAATGGTGATATCATAGCCCTTTAGTAGTTTTAACCACATTCGTTGCCTCAAGTTCAAATCCTCTTTCTTTAATAGGTGGTGTAGACTCCTTGGGTCCGTGAACACTTCACATGACACGATGTAAAGATAGTGCCTCGAAATATTCAGCGCATGAACAATGGCTACTAACTTCAAATCATGTACTGGTGATTTTTCTCATGGGGCTTCAATTAACGTGAAGCATAATCAATCACTCTACCCTCCTGCATCAACACATACCCAATGCCAATATATGAAGCATCACATTAGCCTGTATAAGAACCCGATAGTCAAGACACTTTTGAGCTTCTGAAAGCTCTCCTCACACTCATCAGACCACCTGAACGGGCACCTTTCTGAGTCAATCAAGCCAAAGGAGTTGTGATGGATGAGAAACCCTCTACGAAATAGCGACAATACCCAGCCAAGCCTAGAAAACTCTGGATCTCAGTAGCGGTAGAAGGCTTCGGCCAACTTTGAATTGCCTCGATCTTCTTCGGACCCACCTTAATCCACTCATTGAACACCACGTGGACTAAGAATTCCATCGAGGTCTAACCAAAATGTGCACTTGGAGAATGAATCATACAACTTCTTCTCCCTTAAGGTGTGGAGCATGATCCTAAAATACTGATGAAGATCCTCCCGGCTATTATAATACACTAATATATCATTAATGAATATAATGACGAAGGAATCAAGATAGGGATAAAACATGTTATTCATCAAGTGCATAAAAGTTGCTGGGCATTGATCAGCCCAAACGACATCACTAAAAACTCATTGTGACCGTAGCGGGTCCTGAAAATCGTCTTTGGAATACTTGAAGCCCGAATCTTCAACCAATGATACCTCGATCTCAGATCAATCTTCGAGAATACTGTAGCACCCTGAAGTTAATTAGTACATCAATAATTTGCGGTAGTGGGTAAATTTCTTAATAGTAACCTTGTTCAGTTGTTTGTAGTCAATACACATCCTCACAGAGCCGTCTTTCTTCTTCACAAATAGAACTAGAGCACCCCAAGGGGAAATACTCGGTCTGATGAAAACCTTATCAAGCAACTCCTAAAGTTATTCATTTAATTCCTTCAACTCCACTGGTGCCATGCGATATGGTGGAATAGATATAGGGTGAGTTCCCGGCACTAAGTCAATACCAAAATCAATATCCCTATCATGTGGCATGCCTGGTAGGTCTGCTGGAAATACATTTGGAAACTCTCTCACTACATAAACTGACTCAACGGTAGGAGTATCAGCACTAACATCCCTCACAAAGGCTAAGTATGCCAAGCACCCCTTCTCAACCATTCTTTGTGCTTTCATAAAAGACACCACCCTACTAGGAACGTGACCCAATGTACCTCTCCACTCCAACCTCAGCAATCCCGGCATAGCCAACGTCACGATCTTGGCGTGACAAGAATAGCGTGTTATGGTGACAACCAATCCATGCCAAAAATCACATCGAATCCACCATATTAAGTAACAAAAGGTCAACCTTAGTCTACATAACCTCCGATAGTGACCTAACAAGAACGATAGACACGGTCTACAACAATAGAATCCCCAACAGGCATAGACACACAAACAGGGGTATTCAAAGAATCACGAGACATATCCAAATATGAAACAAAGTAGGATGACACATATGAATAAGTGAAACCCGGACCAAATAAAACTAATGTATCTCTAAGACAAGCCGGTACAATACCTATGATAACAACATCTGATGCAATGGCCTTAGTCCTACCATGGAAAGCATAATAACGGGTCTGGCCTCCCCCTCTAGAATGTCTTCTATCCGCATGTCCTCCACCCCTAGCTGGTTGTGCAGGTGGAGTAGTAACTGGAGTAGAAACCATAGTTTTAGTACCCTGCGAAGGTCCACCCTTCCGAGGTCTGGGACAATCTCTCACTATGTGCCTAGTATCATCATACTCAAAACAACATCTCTGTGGGATTGGTTATTAGTACTGAGTCTAACCCGAACGGTTAGAATAACCATTGTAGGAACCCCGTGCAGGAGGTGCACTGGAATATGGCTATCCAAAATAAGTTCTCTGAGGTCCATTAATAGTTGAAGCACTGTGAGTAACCTGAAGTGCAAAGTAAACTGGTCGACCGACAAAGCCTCTTCCATGACGAGCTAAAACTGCAGAGTGGGAACAACTAAACCCTCCAAAATTCGAGGCCTCTTGGCCTCCCTATCCCCTCTCTCCTAGTCACGGATACGCTCCAACCTCCTAGGATCTTCACAACCTGCTAAAATGTGGTATCAGTCTCCAACGCCCGTGCCATCCCAAATTTGAGACCATAACTGAGTTCGTCAATCAATCTATGAAATCGCTCTCTAACAGTGCAAACCAAAGCAGGTGCATGACAAGATAACTCAGCAAACATCATAGCATACTCGGACACGGTCATAGTCCCCTAGCGCAACCTCTCGAACTCGGTGTGCAATGATCCTTGAGGGTCTGTCGAACAAACACCCTCAAAAATAAATAAGAGAACTTAGCCCAACTAAGTAGCATTGCATCAGCTGGCATACTCTACTCATAAGCATGCCACCATCTATATGTTGGTTGAGTCAGTTGGCAAGTAGAACGGCCGATCCCGCACAACTCTACTATAACCATAGTGCACAAAATACGGTGACACTGGTCTAGAAAACCATGTGCATCCTCAAAATCTACTCCATTAAAAGTATGAGTATAATACTTCTTGAACCTCTCTAACCTCTTTTGCTCCTCCTCTGGCGCCACTGGCTTAACCTCGGGTTGAACCGCAATCACGGGCTACAACGGAATAACACCTGGAGCCTGATCAACATGAGTCTGCTGCTGTAAAGTACGGGCGATGGGAGTCTGAGCTTCTCCCCCAGCCTGAGAAGTAGCTAGTGCAACTGCGATCAACCCTGCCTAAGCAAAGGTACCAAATATGCTTAGAAAGTGTGCCAAAGTCTCCTGAAGTCCAGGGGTAGCAACAGGCACATCAGGTGCCTACACCCCAACGCAGCTACTGGTGGCTTCTCGGTCGCAACCCTAGCATGGCCCCTCACTGCAACACGTGCTCCGCCTCTACCTCGGCCTTTGCCCCGGCCTCTAGCAACACTGGCACTGGAGGCAACATCATCGGTAACTAAAGCTTGTGTCCTCACGATCTGTGAGAGAATAGAAAGCCAAAGGCTAAAGTTTCGAAATTAATAAATCCACACGATAAGGTATGGAAGAAGTAAAATTTCCTATTAGTATTATAGACTCTCAAAGATATGTACAAACATCTCTGTACCGATCCGCAAGAATATACTAAACTTGTTTATTACTCATAGAACCGATGAACCTAAAGCTCTGATACCAACTTATCACAACCGAAAATCCCACCTTAAGGATCCTGATAGCGCCTAGTTTCTAAGACTAGGTAAGCTTAAGACATGATGTTATCAAACAGAATAAAGCAACTTTAACTACTAAATAAAAGCTGGAAAATTCCATAAAAGCCGTAAAATGAATACAATAGTTATGCATCCGAAAACCCAGTAATAATGAATTATAAGCTCTACAAGAAGTACATAATAAGTCTCAAAGCGTACATCACTATTTTGAATACATAAACAGTAATAAAGCAACTAAAGAGGGTGACACTGAGGCCTGCGAGCGCGGCAGTAGGTGTACCTTGAAGCCTCCATCATCTTGGGATCAACTCACTAATGACTAGCACGTTCTGAGATACTTGAATCTGCACAAAATGCAGAAGTATAGTATGAGTACATCATAATCGGTACCAGTAAGTATCAAGACTAACCTCGGTGAAGTAGTGACGAGGTTCAAGTTTAGACACTCACTAGTCAAATAACTTGTGCAGATTATCAATGTAAAACTGACAACGGCAAGCATAATAGAGTAAATATAAGCAAAGAATAGGCCATGTGATAACATGGCAAATTAAAAAACAACTCGTGAAAGAAAAAGTGAAATCATTTAAGGAAGACAAGGATATGTTTGAATTATCACTGGTTCCAACACAAGAGTAACATCAAGAATCACCCTAAA
This sequence comes from Nicotiana obtusifolia, assembly GCA_002018475.1. Classification (NCBI taxonomy): domain Eukaryota; kingdom Viridiplantae; phylum Streptophyta; class Magnoliopsida; order Solanales; family Solanaceae; genus Nicotiana; species Nicotiana obtusifolia. The sequence goes on along the minus strand of MCJB01029461.1, from coordinate 71,311 downwards.
ATACCACATAACATAATCAAAAAGCCACCCTTATGGCGCCACATGAGATTCACATTGAAATATTTCCCCTTATATAGCTACACACGCATAAGCCCCTTTATCTCGCCGCATGGACATCACAATGAAGTATTCCCCTTATTTGCAACAAGTGCATAAGCCCCCTTATCTCGCCCCATGCACATCAATAATACCACCTTTATGTTGCCGCATACGCATCTTGCCACCCTAATACTCCACACAATGATAATCAACCCACACAACACGTACACATGTGCCACAACATCACCAGAGCCACAATATCAAAGTCACAACAAGATATAGCCCACAGCTCAACAACAATGTGTACAAGAAACATTACAATAATATAAGGGTGTGGGGAGTGAACAACAATAAAACGTGTCTCATATATAAAACAATTCCAAATCAAGCCATATTAATAGCCTAAAGTCTAAATCCAGTCAATTATCACACATACGCCCATGTACACACTCATCACCTTATGTACATGTCACATAGCATAAATAATGTAAATTAGACCAATTTCTAAGGATAATTTCCCCCACACAAAGTTAGGCAAGATACTTACCTCAAATAAGCTAAGTCAAAACTATAAGAAGCCCTTCCCACATAAATTAACCTCCAGACGGCTCGAATCTAGCCAAAACAACTTTATAATAACAATAAAAGACATAGGAATCAAGCCCAAACGATAAATCCAAGATCTTGAATCAATTATGCAAAGTCAACCCAAAAAGTCAACCTCGGGCACGCACCTCAAAACCCCATCAAAACTCAAATTCCAAATACACATTCCAAAATGAATCCAAATATATGTGTTTATTCCGAATCCGACCTCAAATCATCAATTTTTACATTAGAAAAGTTTTCACCAAAATCCCCAATATCTTCACTTAGATTCATCAACCAATCACTAAAATCAAGGTTGGAGTCATGATAATAACCAAATCCGAGTCAAAAATACTTACCCTAATCCAAATCATGAAAATCCCCTCCAAAATCGTCCAAATCCGAGCTCCAATTTCAAAATGTGATAAATGAAATTAAACACTCGTTCAAGATATATTCTGCCCAGTAATTCTGCATTTGCGGAAAAAATAACCGCATCTGCGCTGGGAATGCCGCATCTCTGCATTCACTTATGCAACCGACCAGCCGCATCTACAGTCCAACTATCGCACCTGCGAGACAGCTTACGCGGACCACTCATCGCACAAGTGCATTCGCTTCTACAGAAAAACGCTGCATCCGCGGACTCAGCTCCTCCAGCCCAAACCTTGCATTTGCGCCTCCACGGCCGCATCTGTAGCTCCGCATCTGCAACCAGACTTTCATAAATGTGAAAACACCAGTCTTAGCAAACTTCAGCAATGCAACAAAATCCCAAAATGGTCCGAAATCAATTTGAAAAACATTTAGGGCCCATCCAACCCCACCAATCAATTCCAAAACATAACACGGATCTACTCGAGGCCCCAAATCACACAAAACAATATTAAAACCATGAATCTCACATCAATTCAAGCCTAAGGGACAAATCCAAATTTCCAAATTATAAACTTACACCGAACATGCCTAAACACCTCGGAATGACCTCAAATTTTTCATGCAAGTCCCAAATGATAGAATAGACGTATTCCAACTTCTATAGCTTCGCATCTGCAACCAGACTTTCGTAAATGTGAAAACACCAGTCTTAGCAAACTTCAGCAATGCAACAAAATCCCAAAATGGTCCGAAATCAATTTGAAAAACATCTGGGGCCCATCCAACCACACCAATCAATTCCAAAACATAACACGGATCTACTCGAGGCCCCAAATCACACAAAACAATATTAAAATCATGAATCTCACCTCAATTCAAGCCTAAGGCACAAATCCAAATTTCCAAATTATAAACTTACACCGAACATGCCTAAACACCTCGGAATGACCTCAAATTTTTCATGCAAGTCCCAAATGACACAATTGACCTATTCCAACTCCCAGAACAAAACTTTGGACCCTATATCAACAAATTCAACTCTCGGTCAAACCTATTAACCTTATAAACGTTCAACTTTTCAATTTTTGTCAATACAGGCCAACACAACCTATAGACATTCTAATCCAAATCTAGACATACTCCTAAGTCCAAAATTCCCATATGAAGCTTTTAGAACAATCAAAACATCATTCCGAAGTCATTTACATAAAAGACAAACCTTGGTCAACTCTTACAACTTAAACATCCAGCCAAGGGACTAAGTGTCCCAATTCAATCCAAAACCTCCTCGAAACCAAACCAACCTAACTCGCAATTCATGCAACCATAAATACGCATATGTAAAGAATTAAATAGAGGAAATGGGGCTAAAATACTCAAAATAGTCAATCAGATCGTTACAAGAAGTTTTTTGCATTATTTGCCGAAAGTTGGCAATTTGGGAGTTTGGAGAGTTCATAGGTTTGATCGGGACTTGCCTTTGATATTATGGGGTTTAGATTGTGCTTACGAGACTTGGAATAGCTTTGTTTTGTTGAATGGAACTTGTGTGCAAAGTTTGGTTGGAATCTAAAATGTGTTTAGGCATGATCTGGACATGTGTGGCGAAGGTAGAAAGTTTGGAAGTTAAGAGAAGGATTGGGTTGGTTTTTCCCTAAAAAGAAACCAAACCAAGTAAGTCGGTTCTTCAAATATTGAAATCAAACCAAACCAATTAAGTCGGTTTTTTATCAGTTCGGTTTTTGTCGGTTTTGGTCGGTTTTTCATTTTTTTCGATTATTTATGGGTTTTTTATTAAATATGAGGCATACACCACCAAACACATATTCCGGAGACTACATTGTCAACGTAACACTATCAAACCAATTGCTCTTTGAGAAATCTATCATATACCAAGATATATTGATGATAATTGAATCAACTAGTGATGAATAATTTAAGTACTCACTTAAAAATCGATTATTTTTAACTTGAAATAAATTCTTGTACTTAGCAAAAGAAAACTACCAATCAAACTAGAATGTAAAGGCAAAGAATTAGGTTATTATAATAGCAAAAAACTAGACTACAAATATAAACGACTAATATGTACCAAAAAATTTTAGAAACTTTATATAAAAATATACATATATATATATAGGTGTAATAATAAATTTAAATATCTACTTCTATAGTCGGTTTGGTTCGGGTTTTTTTGTTATCTTTTGATTAAAACTAATACCCAACCAAATTTGATCGGTTTCAAAATTCACAATCAAAATCAAACCAAACCTAAAAAGTATCGGGTTTTTTTTGTCAGTTTGGTTCGGTTTTCGATTTCTTTCAGTTTTTCGGGTTTTTATGAATACTCCTACCTATAACACTCACAAAAGAAGCACATTGAATCCAAGCCGCCCGTTTCTTAAATTAATAGCTGACAATTTATCCCCGTTTTCCCTTTATTTTAAAAAACACTCGTCAGATCTCTTCTCCATCGTCAAAACACTATAATCCAATGACCACAAAAACTCCTCTTCAGAACCCCTTAAGTGCCCGAATTATCAGGGCCATTGATCATCAGATCCAACGGCCCAGATCTCGTCTCTCTATCTTAACCTAGAGATGACCCCCCCCCCATCCAACCATAAATCATTTCCACTCATACTCAGCGGCCTTTCCATTCCCTTTTCTCTCTATTCTCTCAACTCCCATCACCCGAATCAGTCAAGAAAATGTTGCACAAATTCGTGCAAGGTATCAAATTGCCCATGAATCATCCTTTCTGTCTTCATTACCTACAATTCTCGCTGAATCTTTGCCTATTTTGTCTTTGATTCAAACGCCTTAATTTGAAAATCCTAGCATACCAATGAAACATCAAAATTGTCATACCTCTCTTACACACTGCTGAATCTATGGCATGCATGGATATATCTTCAGTGTTATCATCATTATTCTTGGTCCAGAGGTCAAGTGTAGCGGCCTCTGGACACTAGAGCTTTTTTACCGATGGTTGTTGATTTCAACAGTCATCACTAATCTTCATACGACTAGGTAAAAAAAACTTCAAACGATTCTCTGCCTGCTCTTTCTAATTTTACCCGACCATGCTCACATCATCAATTCATTGTCACCCTCCACTACCATGGTTTGAATCTGAAACCCTAAGGCTCAATGGCCACTATAAATAGCAGTCTTAAATGCTCTCACAGAACACACCAACTACACCTAACATTCTGAGAAATTAAGATATAGTAGAGTATTGCTTAGAAGTTTTCATTAAAAGTTTAAGTCTCGCTCAATCTCTGATTCTCTCTTTCTTTCTGGCTCTTAGTTTATTACTGGTTGAAAGCGAGCTTTGTTTTCCTAAATGGATAATTTGATTACTCGTTTGGTCTGCTGCCCCAAAGGAGGTTAGTAAAACCTCGACCCTATTCTTCTTGTCCGTTTAAATTACTAAGTATAAATTGTTCTGTTATTGAGTGATGTTGTTAGTAATGTATTAGTGTCTGACTGCTTTATACATGTAGAGAAATGCATTGGTGATTGGAGAGTGCTAGAAATATTGAGCAAAATGGAAAAAAAAAGAAGATGAAAGTAAAGGTTAAAAAAGGCAAAAAGTGAAAATATAGGGGGTCGTAAAATGAAGCACGCCAAGTTTCATTTTAACACCATTCCTGGAGCAGGTTGCTCCAATGGATTCTACAGGCGTGAGGCTAAAGGCTGGCAAATAGATACAAGAAAAGCCCTAGCTAAGACCCTTATCCAACCTCCCCACCTACCAAATCTTTTTTATGCCACCAAAAAGAAGTTTATTTGTTGGGTAAACATCCTCAAAATTAAGAAATAGTTCTCATAACCACTTAAGAATAGTGGCAGAGGCTGAGGAAACTTAAATATTTTTTTGTAAAGACGTCAAAATAATTCAACATCTAATATATATATATATAACAACAGTAACAAAAAGTCAAGTGTAATTCCATAAAATAGGGTCTGAGAGGGTAGTTTGTATACAGACCTTACCCTTTCCCATATGTTTTATAAACACAAACCTTATGTGCGAAATTCTAAATTCTTTCTATCATGTGTATATACAAAATTATATCCAAAGTTTCTCTAAACCTATATCCTTTAAAACCACAAACCCTTTTTTTCAAGTATTAAGTCTTTGCAAATGGATACATAGTATGCCACCTCGCTAATACTAGTTTAAGCGTAACACAAACAACTAATCCTTTAAACCTAGTCTAAGTCCTATGAAGCTACCTCAAGTAGATTTTAAGAGGTGCCTAACACCTTCCTCTCAGAAGAACAAGAACTATTACCCAAAATCTAACTGATTAGCAGACCAAAAAAAAATATGGCTTTAGTAATAGGTACCCTAGTATACCTTTAAATGTTAGGTGGCAACTCTCGTTCATCAACAATAGAGAAACCACAAGTTGAATCTTGTTTTGACTAGTGTAAAGATGGTGCAACAACGATGTGTAGTCTTTGTGGGTGTGTTACGTATTCATAAGGGTAGTTGTGCGATCGCGTAGAGGAGTTTGAGGGCCAAGGGCACGTGTTTCGCGATCTCGTTGGTGTGTCCGCGATAGAGTAGGGGAGTCAGTTGGAGCTTCACGATAGCGAGGGTCTTTATGCGGTCACATAAGAAGAAGGTCTGAATGGGAGAAAATTGTGCTTCCCAATCGCATATGAGGTTCCGTGATCACGTACTCATGGCTATCAGTGAACCGTGATCTCACGTGTAGTGACCACGATCGCGATGATGAAATATATGGCAGGGGTATATTTTGTCCAAAATTCTGAGAGTTGCCCATTTTTCACATCTTTGAATATTGAGAATGAGCGGAGGAGAATTTTAAGAGGGATTTCACTATCTTGGAGGTAAGTAATCTAAACTTAGATTTGTACATATATCTTGATTCCCCATAAATTTTTACACATAAAACAAGGAATTTTAAAGTGAATTTTAGATTTTTGTCTACAACTTAAGAGAGTGAAAATTGAGGTCTTGAGCATCAATTGGAACTTGGATTTGAAATCTAATTATATATTTGGACTTGTGGGGTTATGGGTAAACGGGATCTATGTCTATACTCGAATTTTGGTTATGTGGGCACAAGTTTTTTTGGAATTGATTCTTATGATGTTATTTGACATTATTAAGTATTATTTGACTACATTCGAGCCAGTTGGATGTATTTCTAAAGGAATGGCGGTGTTGGAGAGTTAATATGGCTTGCTAAGGTAAGTGTCTTGCCTAATCTTTGTTTGAGGAAATAATTCTTAGGATATGACCTTGTTTTCTTAATTGAAATTCGTGGAAAGCGATGTATATGCGTGGTGACGAGCGTATATGTGGGTGCTATGTATTATTCATGACCGAGCTAGACGTTAGGCTTTTATTATGCCTTATTTGGTTTTGTGCCTTCCATGATTTATGTTTTAATCAATTGTATGATTAGGCGAACTTATTCTTTCATGCTACTGATCATGTTTAGGATTACTATCTGTTAATTGATCAACATGGGTTATTTATTAAATTGTTGATATACTTGATTTTGCCACGATCATGCTTATATATTTAGCACACATCCGCACCTTTATTTATTATGTTCTTATGCACCTTATAGATTAATTATGAGCATATTCATCCTTAGAAATGAAATGTTATTTCAAATTTACTATGATTATAACACATTTGGACATGTTGTGCGGATGGATTTGGATATGACACTAGGTTTCTACTATGCGGTTATCATGATATTGTTATTGCGATGACACGAGGTTTCTATCATGTATTATGGTAATATTATTATTGATATAGCACAAAGGTCTTTGCCGTACAACATGTGAATAGGGATCCATCCCTCTAGGTTCGCTCTCTCATGTTTCTCTTTTGATGGCGTATACGCATATTGTGTGAAATTGGTGTATTTCTTGTTGATTCTAATATGGAATGCAATATGGTGAGTCAGGATCATAAAGGTGTAAGCTTTGACCACTCAAGTGAATTTTTTATGCCATATCATGAATACTATATACTTTTTACGTTGTATTCTAGCATGTTACTTGATGCCTCTGTTATATGCTTTGTTATTGTTAGATGAGATCGAACTATCCATGTTGAGTTGATAGCTCTTGCCATAATTTTTAGTAACATTGCATCTCCTTTCATAATTGTGTTGATTAAAATTATGAATTGTACAGGTTTATTTAATTAGTAGGTATAATATGACTTGAACATTGTCATTACTTCATCGAGGTTAGTTTTGATACATACTAATTACACATTGTTCCGTACTTATACTACACTTCTATATATTTTTGTGCAGATTCGGACGTTGGCGTTAGTGGGCATTAGGAGGGTGCCTAGTAGCTGACATCGAAGACTTGAGGTAGAGGTGCATGATCGTCTGCAGACCCTTGGAGTCCCTTTCCTTCTTTATCGTACTGTTATTTTACATTTCAGAAAGTATTGTATTATTGAGAGATTCAATTATATCTTGTTTTGGAGCTCACGACTCCGCACTACCAGATTTTGGGGGATTTATTGCAATAGTATTTATGAACTTGTTGTTATTGGAGGACTTATTCTGCTTACTAATCTATCTAAATTATATTATATCTTGTTGAGTTTAGTTTGATCAATGTTTGGATGTTGGCTTACCTAACATTGGGGGTTAGGTATCATTACGATTTTTGGGGGTATTTTGGGTCGTGACATTGTTGGTTTAGTATCGTTACATGGTGTATATGGTCGAAGTCGGGCCCACCTATATGTGGCCAAAATCGGGCTCAACTCTATATGGTTAACATCGAGTTTAACTATTGCACGATAGATCAGGTTTGGAATGCGTAGGGTCGAAGATCGAACCCGAGCTTCATCGAAGCAGAACACGAAGCCAGAATGTCCAACCTCGAGAACACCGAGTCCGTGATCCGAAATCGAGCCTGACTTCGAAAATGCCTAAGGGAGGATCATTCAACCTAAATGACGAAAAATCAGAAAATCCGCGATGGGACGAACATCACGGCAGGAATCTCGGCACTAATCAATAGAACCGCTTAATTAGCAAATCGGGAGATTTTTCACCTTGTGCGGAGATTTTTTCCTTGTATAAAGTTGTAGAAGATGTATGACATCCCCAATATATAAAGGGAGTGTTGAACCATTTACAAAACACTTTTGAAACGAATCATCAATAGAAAGAAAAAATAGCGATATACTGCTCTCTTGAATCATTTTATCATCAACTTGTTTCAAATTCCATTATAATCAGTTTCTGCCAAGAAGGATCAGCCAACAGCTAAGAGTGTCTAACTCGGGTAGTTTTCGTTTCTTTTTCATTTATCCCTTAATTTTAATATTTGTTTTATTATTCATCATTTGTATCAAATCAGGCCACATGTCCTTAAAATCACGTATAAATTCAATTGTTATCCGAAATTTAGGGTAAACAGTTTGGCGCTCACCGTGGGGCTAAGGATAATAGTGGATATTTGATATAACTTATTGTCACACACATTGTTTCACACTTGCTCTTCGAAATGTTTCTGATTCTAGGTTGCAATACCGAAATGTCAAACTCTCAATCGGCACCCTGCACGTTGATAACGAGTTCGATCATCAAGGCGAAAATAATAACATAGCGCCCGGCAACGAAATTCCAATCGATGCTAATTCACAAGTGGCAGTTGATGCAGATCAGCTTACCGGCCCCTCAAATAGCATTCATAGGGGAACTCGATCGGTGACACAAAATCCCCAAAATGATGAAAGGTACAAGATCAGCCTCCCGATGATCTTCAAAATATTGCAAGCTCAACATGCAGCGATAACTCAGTTAAAAAACCGAAGCCAAATCTCGAACAGGGTTGAGCCTGGCCCTTCCCCGGAAATTACCTATAGGGATGGATCGGTTGCAGGAGGGTTGAATGAGTATGAATCAGGGGCAAACTCCGAAATTATGAAGATGCTTGAAGAAATAACTAAACCAATAGAATCCGGGGAGATAAAAATCGAGGCAAATAACCAGAAGGTGGAAACATACAACTCCAGGGTGGATCAAATCCCAAAAGCACCGCCGGTATTAAAAGACCTAGATTCCATAAAGTTCGTACAAAAACCTTTTCCACCGAGCGCAGCTCCGAAACTGATACCCAAAAAATTCCGTATGCCAGAAATCCCCAAATATAACGGAACGACCGACCCAAATGAGCATGTAACCACATATACATGCGCTATCAAAGGGAACGACCTGGAGGATGACGAGATTGAATCCGTTCTATTGAAAAAATTTGGGGAAACCCTGTCGAAAGGAGCCATGACATGGTATCACAACTTACCCACTAACTCTATTGACTCATTTGCTATGCTTGCAGATTCTTTTGTGAAGGCACACGTAGGCGCCATCAAGGTCGAAACGCGAAAATCAGACCTTTTCAAAGTCAGGAAGAAGGATAACGAGATGCTTAGAGAGTTCGTGTCCCGGTTCCAAATGGAACGGATGGATCTACCACCGGTCACAGACGATTGCACTGTTCAAGCTTTCACTCAAGGACTCAATGTTCGAAGCTCGGCGGCTTCGCAACAACTAAAACAGAAATTAATAGAGTACCCCGCCATCACATGGGCCGATGTACATAACCGGTACCATTAAAAAATCAGAGTTGAAGACGATCAGCTCGGACCCCTTCGGGATCTATTTACCCCTTATGACAAAATCCGAAGGGAAGCTTATCGCGAACCAAGATCGAACAGAGAACGACATCGGCCGTATCACGGGGACGGAAAAATTGGCGCATCTGGGCAAAACTCTCCAAGACATGAAAGGAGAAATGACCGAGGTCAGAACAGCCGGGGGCTCATGACCAAAAGCAATTTCGAAAGGCCCATCGGGCATAAAGAAGCACCTCGATTATCGGAGTATAATTTTAATGTTGATGCTGCTACTATCGAATCTGCTATTGGTCGCATCAAAAATATTAAATGGCCTTGACCATTGCATCCGATCCAACCCAAAGGGATCCTAATCAGATATATAAATATCACGGCACTCATGGTCATAAATCGGAAGACGATCGGCAACTGAGAGAAGAAGTAGCCCGGTTACTTAATAACGGACACCTTTGAGAATTCTTGAGCAACAGAGCAAAAAGTCACTTAGGAAATAGGAATAAACAGACAGGCCAGGGAGAACCTCAACATACAATCAACATGATTATTGGTGGAGTCAATACCCCTCAAGGTCCAATGTTGAAATGCACCAAAAAATCCATCATTAGGGAAAAGCGCTCTCGGGATTACATGGCAGAGGAGACTTTATCTTTTAATGATGAAGATGTGGAAGGAATTGTACAACCCCACAATGACACACTAGTAATATCTGTACTTAAACATAAAGATAGAGTAAAACGTGTGTTAATCGACCCAGGTAGCTCGGCCAATATAATCCGATCGTGGGTCGTGGAGCAACTCGGCCTGTCAGACCGGATCGTTCCTATAGTCCGAGTACTTAACGGGTTAAATATGGCATGTGAGACCACCAAGGGTGAAATAACGTTGCCAATAAATATTGCTGGAACCATTCAGGAAACAAAGTTCTGTGTGATCGGAGGGGACATGAGATACAATGCTCTATTTGGAAGGCCATGGATCCATGACATGAGGGTGGTACCTTCGACATTACATCAGGTGTTGAAGTTTACGACGCCTGATGGAGTTAAACCGATTTACAGGGAGCAACCAGCTGCGAAAGAGATGTGCGCGGTGGAAGAAATGATACCAACACCAATGGTTCCTTACCAAAGGGCCGAGAGCATGACCAAATAGCAATCACAGATACCATCGTCGACAAATGTGGATAAACAAGTATATGTTGAGGATGATGATTATGGAATTCCCAGATCTTTCATCACCCCCGATGATTCTGATGCCAGCAAATCGACTGTCTAGGAACTGGAACAAGTCACACTATGAGAAGACTTGCTCGAACGAAAGGTATACCTGGGCTCGGGGTTGAACTCCGAGCATAGGACAAAACTTATTTGATTCCTTACAACTAACGAAGACTGCTTCGCTTGGTCCCACCTTGATATAATAGGTACAACGTCGGAGATAACCACTCACAAGCTGAGCCTGGATCCGAAGTTCCATCCAGTCAAACAAAAAAGGAGGCCTCAGTCCGAAATCAAACATGTGTTCATCAAGGATGAGGTAACTAAACTTCTAAACATAGGGTCTATTCGGGAGGTTAAATACCCGGAATGGTTGGCAAACGTAGTGGTAGTCCGTAAAAAAGGGAATAAATTAAGAATGTCCAAAAGAATCTTTTCCCTTACCCAACATTGATCGCATGATCGATGCTACTGCTGGCCATGAGACAATGCAATGCCATTTGGGTAAAAAAATGCTAGAGCTACATACCAACGCTTAGTAAATAGAATGTTCGAGAAACAACTAGGAAGGACAATGGAGGGTTATACTGATGACATGTTAGTTAAATCCCTGTGGGCAGAGGACCATTTAAACCATTTGCAAGAAACATTCAGTGTGTTGAAGCAGTACAACATGAAGTTGAACCCGAAAAAGTGCGCGTTTGGTGTGGGTTCAGGTAAATTCCTCGGATTCATGGTCTCGAATTGTGGAATCGAGATCAACCCTGAAAAAATCAAGGCTATCAAGGACATCATGGTCGTAGATAACGTGAAAGCCGTGCAGAAGTTGACCGGACGGATAGCCGCTTTAGGGCGATTAATTTCGAGGTCTTCCGATAAAATCTACCAGTTCTTTGTTCTATTGAAAAAGAAGAACAACTTTTCATGGACTCCGGAATGCCAGCATGCTTTGGAAGAGCTCAAAATATGTTTATTGAGCCCGCCGTTGCTTTCATACACCGAAGATGGACGAACAACTGTACCTTTATCTGGCAGTCTTTGAGATAGCGATAAGCGGAGTCCTAGCCCGAGAAGAAAAAGGTACACAATTCCCGATTTATTATGTCAGCAGAACCTTAGGCGAAGCTGAAACTAGGTATCCTCACTTGGAAAAACAGGCGCTCGCTTTGTTAAGCGCTTCTAGGAAACTGAAATCGTATTTCCAATGTCATCCCATATGCGTCGTAACAACTTACCCATTAAGAAATGTGATGCATAAGCCCGAGCTCTTAGGTTGATTGGCCAAATGGGCCATAGAAATAAGTGGGTACGACATTGAATATCGACCTCGAATCGCCATCAAATCTCAGGTGTTGGCAGACTTTATGGCCGATTTTAAGAATTTGTCCAAGAAGGTCTCCTTTGAATATAGCTTTTGAGGTTGATTTTGCTGTGGTTTAGGGTGTTTTGGAGGTGTTTCTATTAGATGGTAACGATAGTGGGTTTTTGCATGGCCAATGGGTACTGGTTTCTATTTATACAGGGTCAAAAATCGGAACAAAAACGCACCAGTCGGGTCAAAAATGCGACCGCATTTTGACCGTACTTTGACCGCATTTTGACGTTGATTTTTGTCCAGAAATCTGTCCTGGTATGCGATTTCAATGTACGATATGCGGTCCGCATGTTAGAAATGCAACCGCATTTCAGACCGCATTTCTGACATGGATCTTGCCCAAAAATCTGTCTCGGTCTGCGGTCTCAGTGTGGTGGATATGCGGTCCGCATTGTGGAAATGCGACCGCATTCCTGACTTCATTCTTTGCCCAGAAATCTGTCTGGGTCTGCGATCTGGGTGTGTGATTTGCGGCTCACATACAGGGTTTGCGATAGCATAGCCTATTTTGCGATGCCTCTTTGCTCTCTTTACAAAATTTCAACTTCTGGTTTTTCTGCAACTTTTCCAAGGGCGAAACAGTCCGTTTAGCCACCCTAAACTCAACGAGGCCACTAGGACCCCAACCAACTATGCCAACATATCCCATAACGTTATTCGAATTTGTTCTAACCTTCGGAACGCTCAAACAACCTCTCAACACCAAATTCCCGTCGGATTCAAGCCTAAGAATTTCAAAATCTTCTAAGTTACTCTTTTAATCAAAAACCCAATCAGACCATGTCCGAATGACATGAAATTTCGCACACACATCCCAAATAACATAACGAAGCATAATAAGGTAGAAATGGGGTAAACGGAGCGGTAACTCATGAGATGACTGGCTGGGTCGTCACATTCTCCCCCACTTAAACAAACGTTCGTCCTCGAACGAGTCAAGAAGCGTACCTGAAGCTTCGAATAGGTGAGGATATCTACTCCGCATCTCACGCTCGGTCTCCCAGGTAGCCTCCTCCACGGGTCGACCTCTCCACTGCACTTTCACTGAAGCTATATCCTTTGACCTCAACTTCCGAACCTGACGACCCAAAATCGCCACTGGCTCCACATCATAGGTCAAATCATCACCCAACGGAATTGTGCTGAAGTCCAAGATATGAGACGGATCCCCAATATATTTCCAAAGCATAGAAACATGAAATATTGGGTGTACACTCGACAGGCTGGGTGGCAAGGCAAGTTCATAAGCCACCTCCCCAATTCTCCGAAGCACTTCAAATGGCACAATGAACCGAGGACTCAATTTTCCTTTCTTCCCGAATCTCATAACACCATTCATGGGCGAAACGTTCAGCAAGACCTTCTCACCAACCATGTAGGACACATCTCGGACTTTCCTATTGGCATAACTCTTCTGCCTCGACTGCGCTGTACGAAGCCTCTCCTGGATTGTTTTCACCTTCTCTAGAGCATCCTGAACCAAGTCGGTCCCCAATAGCCTAGCCTCGCCGGGCTCGAACCAACCAACCGGAGATCTACACCGCCTCCCATACAGAGCCTCATACGGAGCCATCTGAATACTCGACTGGTCGCTGTTGTTATAAGAAAACTCTACAAGCGATAGAAACTCATCCCATGAACCTCTAAAATCAATAGCACATGCACGTAACATGTCCTCCAGTATCTGAATGGTACGCTCGGACTGTCCATCCGTCTGAGGATGAAAAGCTGTGCTCAACTCCACCTGAGTACCCAACTCCCTCTGCACGGCTCTCCAAAACTACGAGGCAAACTGAGTACCTCTATCTGAAATAATAGAAACTGGAACACCATGCAGCCGAACAATCTCCCTGATATAAATCCTTGCCAACCGTTCTAAAGAATAGGTAGTACACACAGGAATGAAGTGCGCGGACTTGGTCAGCCGATCCACATTTACCCAAATGGCATCGAACTTCTTCAGAGTCCGTGGAAGTCCAACAACAAAGTCCATAGTGATCCGCTCCCACTTCCACTCGGGAATAGCCATCTGCTGAAGCAGGCCACCCGGTCTCTGATGCTCATATTTTACCTGTTGACAACTGAGACACCGAGCTACGAATCCCACAATATCTTTCTTCATTCTTCTCCACCAATAGTGTTGCCTCAAGTCCTGATACATCTTCGCGGCACCCGGATGAATGGAATACCGTGAGCTATGGGCCTCCTCCAGAATCAACTCCCGAAGCCCATCCACATTGGGTACACAAATCCGGCCCTGCATCCTCAACACCCCATCACCGCCGATGGTGACATCTCTAGCATCGTTATGCTGAACTCTGTCCCTAAGGACAAGCAAATGCGGATCGTCATACTGGTGCTCCCTGATGCGATCATATAACGAAGACCGAGAAATCACACGAGCCAACACCCGATTAGGTTCCGAAGGGTCTAGTCTCACAAACCTATTGGCCAAGGCCTGAACATCAACTGCAAGGGGTCTCTCCCCAACTAGAATATATGCTAAACTCCCCATACTCACTGCCTTTCGGCTCAAAGCATCGGCCACCACATTGGCCTTTCCCGGATGGTATAATATAGTGATATCGTAATCCTTGAGCAACTCCAACCATCTCCGCTGCCTCAAATTAAGATCCTTTTGCTTGAACAAATGTTGGAGGCTGCGATGATCAGTAAACACCTCACAAGACACACCATACAAGTAATGCCTCCAAATCTTCAATGCATGGACTATGGCAGCCAGCTCTAAATCATGCACGGGGTAGTTCTTCTCATGGGGCTTCAACTGATGAGAAGGATAAGCAATAACTCTACCCTCCTGCATCAATACACAACCAATACCAACTCTTGAAGCATCACAATACACAGTATATGCACCTGAAGCTGATGGCAAAACCAACACTGAAGTTGTGGTCAAGGCTGTCTTGAGCTTCTGAAAGCTCTCTTCGCACTCGTCCGACCATACAAAAGGAGCACCCTTCTGGGTCAATTTGGTCAAGGGCGATGCAATGGATGAAATCCCTGAACAAACCAGCGATAATAGCATGCCAATCCAAGGAAACTACGAATCTCTGTGGCTGAGGACGGTCTAAGCCAACTCTGAACTGCCTCTATCTTCTTTGGATCAACCTGTATACCCTCGCTGGACACTATGTGCCCTAAGAAAGCCACTGAACGGAGCCAAAACTCAGACTTAGAGAATTTTGCATACAGCTTCTCCTCCCTCAATCTCTGCAATACAACTCGCAAATGCTCTGCGTGCTCCTCCTGGCTACGCGAGTACACCAGAATATCATCGATGAATACAACTACGAACGAATCTAGATAAGGCCGAAATACATTGTTCATCAACTGCATGAACACTGCTGGAGCATTGGTTAGCCCGAAAGACATAACAAGAAACGCATAGTGACCATATCTAGTCCGGAAGCGGTCATAAGAATGTCAGAATCCCTGATTTTCAACTGGTGATAACCCGAACGGAGATCAATCTTGGAGAACACTCGTGCTCCCTGAAGCTGGTCAAACAAATCATCAAATGCGAGGCAAAGGATACTTGTTCTTGATTGTTACCTTGTTCAATTGCCTGTAATCAATGCACATTCTCATCGTGCCATCCTTCTTCTTCACAAATAGAATCGGTGCACCCCAAGGTGACACATTAGGCCGAATGAACCCCTTATCTAGGAGTTCCTGAAGTTGCTCCTTTAATTCTTTCAACTCTATTGGTGCCATACGATACGGTGGAATAGAGATGGGCTGAGTGCCCGGCACCAAGTCAATACCAAAATCAATATCCCTGTCTGGTGGCATGCCCGGCAGGTTTGCGGGAAATACATCGGGAAAATCCCTCACAACTGGAACCGATTCAATGCTTGGAGTCTCAGCTCCAACATCCCTCACAAACGCTAGGTATGAAAGGCAACCCTTCCCAACCATAAGCTGGGCCTTCAAGAATGATATCACTCTACTAGGAATGTAATCAGTCACACCACGCCACTCGATTCGCGGCACACCCGGCATAGCCAAGGTGACTGTCTTAGCATGGCAGTCTAGAATAGCACGACACAGAGATAACCAATCCATGCCTAAAATGACATCAAAATCCACCATGCTCAATAGCAATAGGTCCACTCATGTATCCAGACCCCCAATAGTCACTACACATGACCGGTGCACACGGTCTACAATAACAGTATCGCCCGCCGGGTAGACACATGAACAGGTAAAGCAAAAAACTCCCGGGGCGTACCCAAATGAGCAAAATATGAGGACACATATGAATAGGTGGAACCGGGATCAAATAATAAAGAGACATCCTTGTGGCATACTGAAACAATACCTGTAATGACGGCATCGGAAGCATTGGCATCTGTACTGCCTGGAATAGCATAGAATCGAGCCTGGCCACCGCCTAATCGACCTCCCTCTCTGGGGCGACCCCTGGCTGCCTGACCTCCACCTCTAGCTGGCTGGGCGGGTGGTAAAGTAATTGGAGTAAAAGTCGAGGGCTGACCCCTCTGCTGGGACGATCTAGCACCACGATGAGGACACTGCCTCCACATGTGGCCCATCTCGCCAACCTCATAACAACTCCCTGGTGCCGGAGAAGAGGAATGAAGGGAACCTCTCGCACCGGAGTGTCTAGCAGGTGCACTCGGCATAGAAGGACCCTGGGCTGACGGAGCACGTCTGGAAGGGCGCTGAGTGATGACTGGCCCTGCCGCAACCCATGATAACCACGACCTGCAGATGCCCCACGGTATTCTGGACGGGCTAGCTGAGCAAGCCTGAAGGAACGACCTCTACCATGCTAAAACTGGCCTCTCGAAGGAGAACCACTGTAACTGCCTGATCCTCGAGGCCTCTTAGCCTCCCTCTCCTCTCGCTCCTGACGGCGAACCGTTTCCATCTCGCGAGCTATATCAACCACCTCCTCGAAAGTAGCTCCCAACACTCTCTCCCTGGTCATAAGAATACGGAGATGATAGTTAAGGCCATCCACAAACCTCCTGATCCTTTCACGATCAGTCGGAACCATCCAGACAGCATGACGAGCCAACTCAGAGAACCTCGACTCATACTGCGACACAGTCATATCCCCCTGTCGCAGCCATTCGAACTGTCTACACAGCTCCTCTCTGCGGGAGTGGGGTACATACTTCTTCAAGAAAAGAGCGGAGAATTGCTGCCAAGTAAGGGGCGCTGCATCAACTGGTCTACGCCTCTCATACGCTTCCCACCAAGTGAAGGAAGCTCCTGTAAACTGAAAGGTGGTGAATGCCACACCACTAGACTCAAGAATCCCGGCTGTCCGGAGCATTCGCTGACACTTGTCAAGAAAACCCTAGGCATCCTCGCCCTCAGCACCACTGTATGACGGAGGCTGGAGTCTGCCAAACCTCTCAAGACGACGATGCTCATCATCTGGAATAACTGGTACCATGAACTCCTAGGCTGGTGCGACCGGCTGGGCTGGAGGTGCCCCGGGCATCTGAGGCCCCTGCACTGCCTGCTCAGGTGTGCGAGCAGCTGCGGTTTGATTGCCTCCTCCGGCTTGTGAAGTAGCTGCTGCCGTGGTGGCGGAGACTGCCTGAGCTAGGTCCGTGTAAACTGATAAGATTTGAGCCAAGGTCTCCTGAACACCTGGAATAACGATAGGCACAGCTGGTGCCTGAGCCGATGCCACTGGAGCCTGATCCTGAGCTGGGGCAGCTGGTGGATCAACAGGTGCTTCCCTAGCTGTTCTGCCTCTGCCACGACCGCGTACACGGCCTCTGGTGGCCTCAGTGGGTGGCGCTAGTGGTCGTCCACCTCGTCCAGTATCTCGCGTCCTCACCATCTGTGAGAGAATAGGATAACAGAAGTTTTTAGTGCTCGGATCAACAAGCTCGCACGACAAGAATTTCAAGAATATTAAGTTTTCCTAAAAAGGTTCTACAGCCTCTTGAAGATAAATGCAGACGTCTCCGTACCGATCCGCGAGACTCTACTAAACCCGCTCATGACTCGTGAGACCTATGTAACCTAGGCTCTGATACCAACCTGTCACGACCCTAACCCCGAACCTGGTCGTGATGGCGCCTCTCGTGAAGACAAGGCCAGCCAATTCATCCGAATCTCATTTTTAATCAATTAATAAACAAGAAAACGATACAAGCATAGTTTAAGAACAATCATTCGCGGAAAACATAGCTAACCATCCCGACTACAGCCCAAATCGGGGTGTCACAATGTCATGAGCAACTAATGAATCCTAATAGCAAGATTACTAATTACAATATCTGGCACAATTTTTGAAGAACATAGGAACAACAAGATGAAAGAGATACGGGGCTGCGGACGCCAACAGCTACCTCGTAGTCTCTGAATCACCGCCTGGATAGGAGAAATCAATACTCCGTGGCGGAACCAACAACACCTGAATTTGCACACATGGTGCAGGGAGTAATGTGAGTACTTCCAACTCAGTGAGTAATAAGCATAAATTACGGCTGAAAGTAAGAAAACACACAAAGCACAAGGCATGCTATAATGAAGTATTTAAAACATCATTCGCAAACAGTAAATTAGTGAGAAATTCAAGAAAATTCTCTTTTCACCAGTTAAAAACATGTGAAGTAAAACATCGCCCCTCGAGCTATATATATCAACAAATCCGCCCCTCGGGCAATATCATAAAAACAGTACCAGCTCCTCGGGCAAAAATCTCAGAACAACATCAGCCCCTCGGGCTATCACATGAAACAACATCAGCCCCTCGGGCTATCACATGGAATAACATCAGCCCCTCGGGCTATCACATGAAATAACATCAGCCCCTCGGGCTATCACATGAAACAACATCAGCCCCTCGGGCTATAATTCACATCACAATGGGTACCCGCGCTCACTGGGGGTGTACAAACTCCGGGAGGGGCCCTTTGCGACCCAAGCGCAATATCAAGCCACCTCGTGGCATATATCTAGGCCCTCGGCCTCGTATCAATCAAAAGCCACCTCGTGGCACATAAAGTGTCTCAGGCCCTCGGCCTCATATCAGTCACAAGCCACCTCGTGGCACATAAAGTATCTCAGGACCTCGGTCTCATATCTGTCACAAGCCACCTCGTGGCACATAAAGTATCTCAGGCCCTCGGCCTCATATCGCTCAGTAAAACCTCACATCTGGCCCTCGGCCGCACTCAGTCAGAAAAATCATCACAAGCCCCTGGGGCTATAGTAAAACAGTAGTCCTCAGCCCAAAAACATCATTTAAAATATTGTTTAAGTCTCAAAACTGAGTAAAAGTGGCTGAGTTGTAAAATAGTGAAAACAGCATGACTGAGTTCAAGTAATAAGTCAAAATAGTGAGGAAACAGTGATAAAGATCCCCGAAGGGTTCAAATAATTGGCACGAATCCCAAATATGGCAATCAGCCCAAATCATGATAATAACAAGTAAGTTTCAATCAAATGCGTAGTAAAATCGTCAATTGGGATGGACCAAGTCATAATCCCCAGTAGTAGACGACCCCACGCTCATCATCGAGCGCGTGCCTTACCTCAATATAGCACTACGATGTGCAGATCCGGGGTTTCAAACCCTCAGAACATCATTTACAATCATTACTCACCTTGAACCAGCTAAATCCCCAGCCCGCGACGCCTTTGCCCTTCAAATTGGCCTCCACGCGCATCGAATCTATCCAAAATCAGAACTACTACGTCATGATACGCTGAGGGAACAAAGCCCAAGCGAAACAATCGAAAAATATCAAGAAATTACAAAATTAGCAAAACCCGAGCCCCGGGCCCACTTCTCGAAGTTCAGAAATTTTTACATCAACGTGTCCCTTACCTCCTAACGAGTTCAGCCATACAAAAATTATCGAATTCCGACATCGCTTCGACCTCCAACTCTTAAATCTAAACTTAAGGGGTTTTCACAATTTCTCCAACTTGAATCACCAATTAAATACTAAATATATTAAATACTAAATATAGCCATATACTGGAGTAATTTGACCAAAGTTGAGTTAAGAACACTTACCCCAATGTTTCCCTTGAAAATTCTCCAAAAATCGCCTCAAAATTCGCTTCAATCCAAGTTCTATGGCCCAATTATGTTTAAGATGGCCAAAATCCCCACTTTTAAGAATTTGTCCAAGAAGGTCTCCTTTGAATATAGCTTTTGAGGTTGATTTTGCTGTGGTTTAGGGTGTTTTGGAGGTGTTTCTCTTAGATGGTAACGATAGTGGATTTTTGCATGGCCAATGGGTACTGGTTTCTATTTGTACAGGGTCAAAAATCGGAACAAAAACGAACCAGTCGGGTCAAAAATGCGATCGCATTTTGACCGCACTTTGACCGCATTTTGACGTTGATTTTTGTCCAGAAATCTATCCTGGTATGCGATTTCAATGTACAATATGCGGTCTGCATGTTAGAAATGCAACCGTATTTCTGACATGGATCTTGCCCAGAAATCTGTCGGTCTGTGGTCTCAGTGTGGTGGATATGCGGTCCGCATTGTGGAAATGCGACCGCATTCCTGACGTCATTCTTTGCCCAGAAATCTGTCTAGGTCTGCGATCTGGGTGTGCGGTTGCAGCCCGCATACAGGGTTTGCGATAGCATAGCCTATTTTGCGATGCCTCTTTGCTCTCTTTACAAAATTTCAACTTTTGGTTTTTCTGCAACTTTTCCAAGGGCGAAACAGTCCGTTTAGCCACCCTAAACTCAACGAGGCCACTAGGACCCCAACCAACTATGCCAACATATCCCATAACGTTATTCGAATTTGTTCTAACCTTCGGAACGCTCAAACAACCTCTCAACACCAAATTCCCGTCGGATTCAAGCCTAAGAATTTCAAAATCTTCTAAGTTACTCTTTTAATCAAAAACCCAATCAGACCATGTTCGAATGACATGAAATTTCGCACACACATCCCAAATAACATAACGAAACATAATAAGGTAGAAATGGGGAAAACGAAGCGATAACTCATGAGACGACTGGCCGGGTCGTCACAGATGTTGCATCGGTTCAAAGAATTACCTTACAACATATACCTCGGGATCAAAACAGCGAGGCGGACGCCCTCGCCAGCTTGGGGTCGTTGATCGAAGATGACGAGGTCGATTCTAGAAAGGTCGTACAGCTCATGAGGTCGGTAGTGGAAGGCCACGCAGAGATCAATTCGACAAGTCTAACTTGGGATTGAAGGAACAAATACATAGAATATCTCAGTTCCGGCAAACTCCCCTCGGATCCAAAAGAGTCGAGGGCCCTGCCAGCCCGGTTCAGCTTGTCTGATGATGGAACCTTATTAGAAGAAAATTTGACAGCCCACTCGCGATATGTCTGGGACAGGGCGACACTGAGTACATTTTAGGGGAAATCCATGAAGGTACTTGCGGGAACCATTCCGGCGCTGAGCCGCTAATTCGGAAAATAATCAGAGCCGGTTATTATTGGGTCGACATGGAAAAAAATGCAAAGGAGTTCGTTCGAAAATGTAATGAATGTCAAAGGCACGTCCTGATGATCCATCAACCCAGGGAGACACTCCACTCAGTCCTATCACCATGGCCGTTCATGAAATGGGGGATGGACATCGTTGGCCCTCTTCTGTACACACCAGGTAAGGCTCAATTTATACTATTTATGACTGATTATTTCTCTAAATGGGTGGAAGCGCAGGCGTATGAGAAGGTTAGGGAAAAAGAAGTGATCGAATTCATCTAGGATCACATCATATGCCGATTTGGAATGCCAGCTGAGATCATATGCGACAACGGGAAGCAATTCATCGGTAGCAAAGTGACAAAATTTCTCGAAGATCACAAGATCAAAAGGATCCTATCGACGCCCTACCACCACAGTGGGAATGGACAAGTCGAATCTACCAACAAAACAATACTTCATAATCTCAAAAAGAGATTAACCGATGCCAAAGGGAGTTGGAAGAAAATATTACCCGAAGTCCTATGGGCATATCGTACGACCGAGAAATCCAGCACCGGAGCCACCCCGTTCTCTATGGTTTATGGCGTCGAAGCTTTGATACCAGTCGAGGTCGGGGAGCCAAGTGTCAGGTTCTGGTATGCGACAGAGGAATCGAATTACGAAGCCATGAATACAAACTTGGAACTGTTAGATGAAAGACGTAAAGCTGCCCTTGTTCGACTAGCTGCTCAATTTCAATGTCGTGGACCTAGTACTAAGGAAGGTTACACCAAACTCGTGAAACCCGAATAAAGGGAAGCTGGGACCAAACTGGGAAAGACCTTACCGTATCATTAAAATCACCGGAAAGGGATCCTACAAGCTCGGAACAGTGGATGGTAAGCAACTACCAAAAAACTGGAACATAAGCCACTTGAAACGGTATTACTGCTAAGGTACGACCCTGTTCTTTATTTTTATTTACATCACGAACTAACATTTGCAAGTATCAAACGAGGTACCCTGAATCGCGGGATACGAGATATTAAGTCTGAAAGCACGCATTGCACTCTTTTTCCCTTGGACCGGTTTTGTCCCAAAATGGGTTTTACGGCAAGGTTTTTAATGAGTCAACTAGTAAATCGTGGTAACTTAAATTCGAAGGCCGATAGCAAATCGATGACGACAGTATTCGAAGCCTATCTTCAATCGACCCCGAATACTAGGGGGCCACTTTAGCTTGGAAAGATATTCTAGGATTGAAGGGTCAAAGATCAATAAGATTCAATGTAAGGGCGAAACGGTCAAATGAACCATGCCAAAATAGATCGATCAAACCCTAACACATATTGTACGCATGCATGAACGAGAATAAAAAAAAGTCCCTTGTATACAAACATCCTGCTTTTGATCAAACGAGCCCAAGGCCCACTTTAATTTTTAGTTCGAATAACCATTCTCTCATTCGGGGACTTGTCCGAAAAACAAACTTACACGAGGGGGAATGAGACCTATTAAGGAAAACCCCGAGCTTTGAAGGCTAAGGCTATTTCGAGTTAACAGAACTCGAGGAAGGATGAGACCTATTAAGGCAAACCCCGAACTTTAAAGGCTAAGGCCATTTCAAGTTAACAGAACTCGGGGGGGATGAGACCTATTAAGTCAAACCCCGAACTCTAAAGACTAAGGCCATTTCGAGTTAACAGATCTCGAGGGGGATGAGACCTATTAAGGCAAACCCCGAACTTTAAAAGTTAAGGCTGTTTGGAGTTAACAGAACTAGAGGGGGGATGAGACCTATTAAGGCAAACCCCCCGAACTTTAAAGGTTAAAGCCATACCAGATTAATAGTATTTGAGGGCTAACGTATTTCCAAAAGTTGCAAAAAGAAAACTTTATATATATACATCAAAAATCCTTTACACAAAATCGAGCAACCTAGATACACAATATCTAACATGGGAAAAGATAAAACTCGGTCCGGAATGACTTGGTCTCAACTAGAACTCGCCTCGATATTAGAATTTCCAAGGTCATCTCATTCTTCAGATCCGACTGAATCCTCGAAATCATCCTCCTCCGGGAAGGCTAATTTTCTAGCCTCGGCCTCGGCTATCCCGGCATCTTCGATTTCCGCCGGTAAATCAAAGCCTCGAGCATGAATTTCAAGGACAAGTCTGCGAGATTGCCACCTCATATGATCAAACCATATTCCTTGATTGATCTTGAGCAGTTTAGCATCGGCCTTATATTGAGCCACCAGTTCATCAACCTCGGCTTTGACCACTGGAACTTCCGACTTGGCCGTTTTTAGCTCGTTAGCCATATTATCTCGATCTGAGATAACCGTGCTGAATCGAGATTGGAGCTCGTCGGCGTTCCTAGTTTGGGCCTCGATTTTTTCCTTTGCCTCTCTAAGTTGAGCCTCTACTGAAGCTAACTGTGCCTGAAAGGTCTCTTTTTCCGAGGCCAGCTGATCCATCTTGCTCCTCCACTCATCGGCCTCAGCTCTAGCCACACTTATTTCAAATCGAAGTTGATTAATCTGATCAAGCTTTTGCTCTACTTGCTTGACCAAGCCAGCATTATCCTTCCGGGCAAGCTCCAATTCGGCACAAAGATTCATCATCTCCCCTTCAAGCTGTTCATAGCGTCTCGACTCTTCCCGAAATCAGAGAAAGGATTAATGGTGAAGTACCGAGGCCTGCAAGCATAAAGGAGGATGTTATAATTAATTAAAATTTTAAAGTACAAAACAAAGGACATCGAACAGAGCTTATCGGAAATTACCCGATTTAGTGCCTATTGAGCTTCATTTGAACAGGCAGAGCGCATCCACCTCGTTCATTTCTGCCTGATCCTCCTTGGTCACCAAGCACCGAAGATAACTGGCCACTTCGACAGGAGCAGAAAGAACCCCGACATCCTCGAGAATGGTAAAAGATATGGATCATTTTCGATCAGGGTAAGCGCTTAGTGCGGGAAATCGATCGACCAATTTTGGACTGAAGAAAATGCCGCTTGTATCGGTGGCTGAGCTTTTCCTTGGTACCTCTAAATTACCAAGCCCAAGAACGTCTTCCGCGGACGCCGAATCCACACCATCGAAAAACTGCGGAAAGGGTTTTTCGATCTATGATCTTCACCGGGGGAACGTTGTTTTGCCATTTGGGCCTCGTTGAACGTTGATTCCGAGAAAGAGGGCGAATCAACCATTTCAATTGGACCCAAGACTCCCAGCGGTGATCTCCTCGTATCAGGGGAAGCCCCAATTCTTGTCTCCATCTCGGGTCCCCCGACTTGGCGAAGGTCCGCTTCACTAGCCCCTGGTTCGGAGACCCCTCGCCCTTCAGATTGTGGCGGCTCACTAGCCACAAGGTCGAAATCCTCTTCTTCCTCCTAGGACTCATCCCTCAATCGACATAGCTAGTCCGAAGGTAACACTAGATCACTAGCACTGCCCTTGAGCTTGCGAGCCAATCTTTTCCTCGTTCTCTTCTTTCCGAGGTTTGAGGAACTTGGGGCCTCTTTTCTTTTCTTCTCTTTATCCTGCTTCGAAGTAGGGGGCTCGCTGGGAACATCATCGCCTATGGGCGCAGGTCTCATCTCAACATCCTTTGATAGACGTGCAAAAGAAAGGTAAAACAAGTTAGAAATCGACAGCATAAGGAACTAAGCTCGAGTGTAACTTATCTCACCATGAAGTCGGGCCTCCCACCAGCCTTTCAAAAGCTCGCACCATGCGCGCTCGGAATATAGTCTTTGGGATACGATCCCCTCGACCCATTCTTTGAGATAAGGAATTGCAGCCGGCATCTGGGATATAGCTGCACCATATAAAATTGATAAGAGGAAGGTCAAAAGGGAGAACAGTAAACAAATTGATAAGCAGGGCCACACTTACGCTTCATATTCCATTTCTCAGGAAATGGCATATCCTCGGTCGAGAATAGGTCCGATGTTTTTACTCAAACAAATCAACCCAACCAACCCCGATGCCTATCCTCATCAACACTTGAGAACGAGACTTTGCTTTCCCGACGAGCAAGTTTTATCAACCCCCTTCAGTAGAGTCAGGGACTGTACAATCGCATGAGATGATCGACGGTGAAAGGATACTCCTCGATCTTGTTTACAAAAAAATGGAGAAGAATGACTATCCTCCAGAAAGAAGGATGAATTTGACCCAGGGTCACTTTCGTACCTTTTGCAAAAAGCAACAATGACCGGGTCCAAAGGGCCCAACGTGAAAGGATAAGTATAAACACTTAGAAAACCCTCCACGTGGGTAGTGATTGCCTCTTCAGGCGCAGGAACCACCACACACTTACCAACCCAGTTACAGTATTCCTTTACTTTATCGAGAACTCTATTGGTGATTGAACAGATATATCTCGTGACCGGTTCACATCGGCCCGGTATCGAGGAAGCTTTATCGACCTTGAACTCGGCTCCGGTTGAACACCCGGTTGGTACAAACGCCTTCAGAGGGGGCTCTGCTGTAGGCTCCTCAATGACGACAGGTGAAACATTATCAGCAGGTTGAGAAGAAGAGGGAGTTTGTCTTTGAGGAATGGATTTTGAAGTCTTCGCCATTGTTTTGGACAGATGAAGAAATTAAAAGATACAGATGCAAGGGAAATATAGTATGAGGATAGCTTGCGAGGTATTTTCAGAAAACTAGAAAGCAGGAGGTCTTGAAGATAAGAGCGATGTAATTTTATAAAAAAGCACTAACATTTGAATATAAAGGGTGAAAGAGGGTATTTTTAGCTAATTATAGTTAGTAAAGTAGTATATGAAAATTAAACCATTCAACGACAGTCATAAGCCTCTACAGACGGAAACTAAAGCAATGTCTTCTGAGCATTCCACACTGAAATAATATAATATCTAAATGACTGAAAAACTTAAGATGAACTATCGCTGGGAGGAATCAATAGAGTCATCTACTGGATCCACAGAAAGTCCAAAATCTAGTAACGAGTTTTATCACCTACACAGTCAAAGCTTGTCATATGATATGGCAGGCCCAAACGGGCTAAGTATCTTCAATGGTACAATAAATCTTATTTACCACCCCCTAAGTGGAGGAAAAAGCTATTCTAGACTAAACAGTTTTAATAAGGATGTAATTAACATAACTTAAGCAAATCAACAAGTTAACACTGAAGTCTCAAAGGTGAACTGTAATATGAAATCTAAAAGCTAAACTGTAACATGAATTCTAAAAGGTGAATTGCAATATGAAATCTAAAAGCTAAATTGTAACATGAATTCTGAAAGCTGAATTGTAGCATAAAATCTGAAAGATGAACCGTAACATAAAATCTAAGTTAAGTTCTAACAACTGAATATAACTCACTTACTTTTCTTGAAAACATTATCTAACAAACAACGGTGAATGCGAGTGTGAGAAACTGACCTAATCCCCGGCCCTTGCGAATTTTACACTCGAGAGGTTGACCTCTTCTCTCAAACACATAAATATGAACAAATAATGACATCGAAAAGTGTGAAGCTGGTCCATTCCTCGACACTGATAGCTTTTACACATGGGGAGATTAACCACTTCTCTCAAATACATAAATCTGACTCTAAATGTGAAATACCTGCAAGTGCGGGATAGCTAGCTCTGGCAATCACGACACTCACACCCACTAACCCCTCCCAAATAAGACAGCTAGACCAACTCATGTACACTAGGCCCTCGCGGATAGAGTGTCCACTAGACCAACTTATGCACACTAGGCCCTCGTGGATAGAGTATTCACTAGAGAATTTTCCCTTTCCATATGTATTACATATATCAATTATGAGCTGAATTTAAATAAATGTAAGAAATTGCATAACAATAGTCAAATCACATAAGAGATTGAATTCTTCTGATATTCTAATCTAGTTGAGTTATTATGCAAAAATAATAAAGTGTTGCTACCGCGTGTGTTCACTATGTTTTTGCCAATCGAGATAACGTACGAGTTAAGCAACATCTTAGATTCAAGCTTTGTTGCACGATCTAGAATACCGAGAAAGAACGAAATATTTCTATAATGTCCATATAGCCTTTCCCATATATTTGTGGTGCACAACACACTCATAAAGAAAACTCTACTAGACATGATTCTATAGATATCCTAAGACTCGACTTAGAACCTGGCTCTGATACTAAGTTTATCATGATCCAAGATCCATGTGACCGGCACTCGACATACTACTCGACCCGAGCGAACTAACCCCATGTATAAACCTTGTCTTATGTGCGTGCGGAAGTTTTTCAAAACATAAATATTTTAATAAAATCCATGCATTAAATTTAACCATTAAAATAATTTTTCTCATTAAACAAAAGACATTAAAGGTTGTTGTTCGTTTATATGTGCCATATGACTTATCGTAACTTGCAACCCAAAAGAATAAATAACTACTATTTATGGAATCTCTATGACACAGAATTAAAATAGACGACCAAGACAAGCTCCATTGACCCAAAAGTATAAAGTAAATAGAACTACGATAGTAAGAGTGGAGACCCACCAAAAGTATCAACTAGAGATGTGGAGCTGTTCTATCCATGGGGCTCACATTGTTTAGGACCGGTACCCGAAAACAGAAAAGAAAATTTGCCCAAAGGGCCTAAGCTCCACATGCCTAGTATGAATCATGATCCGTTTTCCCAAGAAGTGAGACAAGATAAGAAAAGAAGATCACGAGATCTGCAAAGCATTGATATAACAAAGAAACATTTATACCAATTCATAAGTTAAACAAGGAAATAAAATAATTATGTAAAACATATTTTTAAGTCATTTCCCTTAGCATTTAAGTTCAACCAAAATCATGTGAGGTTTTACCTTTAACGGGAGTACGATACTGACATCGACATAATAGAAACAACACTAGGCGATCAACCTAACCATAAGTATTTGACCTTACTTGTCCCGGCGACTTTCCGTAGTACCATACAAGTCTACTTAACCTCGTTACATTTAGTAATGATCATTTTCCTATAGATTAGTGGAATTTATGTCACAAACCTCATCTTAACCTTGGAATGTATCCCTACATCGGTACGCGTAATTTCATGGTAACGAATTCAAGATTCGAACTAATTTCGGTGGTCTTTACTAGTATCTCCTAAAATATTTGCCTTTTCTAAAATAGATTCATAGCTTAAAGCCTCAAAGAAATCTCGTTTAGATAAAATTATGGTATTCATAACCGCTCTAATCATTTGAACAAAAAACAAATAAAAGCATTTCTCATTTTCATGTTAAAAGTAGTTAACAAAATAAAATTTATCTTTTAGTTCAACAAGTGTTACTCTAACATATAAAAATATCTCAAAAACATTACACTTTATATTTTCAATCAAAAGTCATTTCAATGGCACTTAAATAATTAAAATGAAAGGAATGGTGCAATCCCAGCATGCTCGTCCCACAAGCTAGGATCCACAACCAGAATCAAGTCCCAAACTATTTTACGATATGACGATATTGGAGGAAGACTCCATGAAGTATCGGGTTACAACATACCTCAATCCGCTCCCAAAACTTCACCACAAGTAGCCAACGTCTTCAACCAATCACAATCTATACAATTATATCTCACATGAGTCAAGAGTTACTCAAGACTCATTTATACCTTAGCTTTAGATTATAGACACTTAGGATTCATCTTTCCTACCATATATGTTCTCCCATGCTTAATAATCTTATTTATAGTACTTAATAGTCTATTGGGGTTATAGATCTCAACAACCTTCATATAATACCCTATATCACTATTTATTGTCTTTTTAACTACCAAGCATAAACACCCAACTATCGTTTCATAAATACTCTACTTCCAATATCATGAACACCATAAATACACTCATTTATACCTCATAAATGAGATTGGAGTAGAAGAAATTATCTTTTGAAATAAACCCTAGAAAACCTCTTCTTGGGTGAATCCATATATGTGTTAGTTCTAGCATTTAATGATTTTATAACATCATAAATGTAGCAAAAAATCGTACCTTGAAATGTATTATGTGTGGGGGTTGACCTTTTCTCTCTCTAGAATTCAAGGGCACCAAAATCTTGCATCTCTTTCTCTCTCCCCAACCCCTTTTTATATATAAAAAATGAGTTGCGTAGGCTTGGCTGCACAGGCTACGTAGCCTACGCAGGTTCACTATTCATGCTTGTATAGCCCACACTGCTTAAGCTCTTCCTTTTTCTGACATGCTGTTTTCCCTACACAGCCTGCTAGGCTACGTACGAAGACTGTGCAAGTCCAGTGGGATCCCTTCCTCCCTTTTTTCTGAACCATTCAAATTGGGACCTCTAATCCTTCTTACCTTCATGCCCAAGTATTGTAATGATCTTATTACTCTCGTGTGGGCTCGCACATACTTTAAAATCTCATTAATTATGCTCCTAAGCTTATAAATGCTTGATTAAAAAGATACTGGGGCTTTACACCATGTTTGGAAGTAGTAATTTTGATTTAATCATATTCAAAATTCACCTGTAGTGTAAGGAGAAACCTTGGACGACTTGGGGTTGAGAGAAAAGGTTTTGTCTTCGAAAAATAGGACTGATGTCTCTTCCCGTTCCACTTTTATATCAAGGCTAGAGCTGCTTGCATTTTGGCTCGCGCGCCATAATTCTGCGCTTGAGCGCAAATTTGCGCCGCATTCCCTGAAGATGCTATTTGATAAATCGTGTATCTCCAAATGACGAATGGTTTGATATTTTGAAAACTAGACTAAAAAATCATTTGTTTGATATATAGCTCCTAACTCGATTCATTATACATTAGGATCTATGATTGTTTGAACTTAGATCAGGTGTAACTAAAGTTATTTTCATATCTTAAACAATTCCCATTTATTCCCAACTACTTCTAACCTCTTCTAAACATATATACAACCTTCCAAATTTAAGATTTAGGTACCTTCACCACTTTTCGACTATCCCTATGCACAACTTAAAGCATGAGTGAGGACGTAAAAGGTAGCCAAAAAAAAAATAAAAGAAGCTGGCGTACTAAACTTCCTTTATAGCATGTTTGGCTGAACTTTTAAAATTAACTTATCTTTAAAATTGCTTTAGTAAAAAGTGCTTTTCAAAAAAGTACTATTGGTGAATTGTAATTTGTGTTTGGCTAATCAATTTGATAAATACTTTGAGCAACAATTAGTGTTTGGCCAAGCTTTTAAAAGAGTTTCTAAATATTTTTTCTCAAAAGTATTTTTCAAAAAAATATTTTTAGGGAGAAGCTATATTTTAAACTTTTGATTCAACTCAAAAATAATTATCTTTTCTTCTAATAGCTTGATCAAAGGAACTTAACTTTGGAAAAAAGCATTATTGGCCAGAAAAAGACCAAAAAAATTTGACCAAACAGGCTACTACTAATTTATCGGAGAAAATCACTGTGTGGGATTCATAACATTCTTTCCTTGAACACAATTCATTTGGAAATTTTAAAAATTTGATTCTTTAGAGTAAGAAATTGTCATTCCTCTTCATTTCCTTCATGCTATAATCGTTTCTTTTCTCTCGTTGTGCGTTTCACACTCTTTTTTTCTCCTCTTTCCTTTTATCCGAACTCAGGTGAAAAATTGTTCCTTTCTTGCTATGGTTTTACAAAATTCTTGATTGGGTTTAATCTTAATTTGTTGGCTTGACAGTAATTTTTCTTGCAGATTGTTTTGTGGCTCTGCCGAGATTCATTTACCATTTGATTGTTATTCCTTGGCATTATTTTTTCCGGACGAGGGCTTTCAGGGAAAGTTGTAAACTGATCACTGAAAAGTGCCAAAGGACGGCTAAATTAGGTATGTGTTTAACCTGTTATAGCAGTTACTATTTATTTTAGGTTACCAATTAATGTTGCTATTAAAAGAGTTACCTGGGATCACTTTTATTTGCTCTGAGTGTATACATATTTTTGTCAATGCATAAAACTTAAGACTCTTTATTAATACTCAGTTCTATGGAGTAAACCATAAATGCTCGGAGAATCTTGAATTACATAATAATATGGATGCATGTATTGCATAATCTATAAGCGGCATGTTTAGTTTGCAAGAACTTCTCCATTGTTTGTGTCGATTATTGAATATTGTAAGCTTTCCTTTTGTGAGACCCATTTTCAATTTCTGTATGTTATGAGCTTTTAGTTCTGAGAAATTTGCTTGATTTCCTGGTTCCTTAGAGAACCCGTGGTTCAATCAATCAATTGCCCACGATTTAATCCTTCATTAGTTGGGGTTTGCTATATGAATCCTCTGTATTTCTGTTCGCTCTGGTTTATATAGGGCACATTTCCCTCCATGAGCACGTCCATTTAATGTTTGCAGGATTTGTTACAGTTTTAATAGTGATAGGTAGAATCACCATAAAAATGCTACTAAATCAAGCACCAGCGATTCTGTATCCAGGAGAATCTTGGCTAGTGTCCCCAGATCTCTTATTCCATAGGTACTTAGGTGGCTTGCCCTTAAATTGAAGTGACGAGGTTGGAAGAATGAAGTAGGACGCCTATTGACTAAAGCTTGGACTCGTGTTCTTGTGTGAGTCTTGGAAGTAGCTAAAGGTGGGAAATCAACATGATTACCTTTAAACGGACGCTGTTTTTAATGACTTTTCTTAGGAGTAGGATCTGTTACGTAAGAACCAAAGATAGATAGCAAAGAAATATTTTATTTCTGAAAGCAGCATTGTTGTTACCTCTATCGTTTAGGTAGACTGATAGATCTTGGAAAAAAATATGGTGGAAAGTCCGACGCATAAACTATGTGTAATGTGAATCCCCCTTTTTGCGGTATAAAGGATTCTCACCCCGTCAACTTACAGCAAACCTCTTCCTTTATCGGGGATTTGGGCAGAATATGCAAGATTCACATAGGCGAAGTTAATTCACTTGTCGAGGCTTTAAATATGCATTTAATTGTAGATCATTTTCATCAGAGGTTGGGGTTGATCAGATTCTAATTCAAATGAAGCTCTTTGTCGACGTAATCTTTCTGGACTTATTAAAGCTGGTGTGAAGCTGCTATCAAGCTGTTATGAATATTCTGGTGAGCTTGGTTTTAGTCTACCATCTGTTTGAAACACTTTTGGAATGATAACATGTGTCTTAAATAGCAGTTGGGCTAAGATGTCTGTAATGGAATCTTGGGGCCACCTGGTGTTCTGCATGGTAGATAAATTTATTGTAACGCTTAAAGTGGAGGAGAACAGAACTACTGTAACAATAGTAGTTACTAGCATTGTCAGGAAATGGACGTGGTTTCCACGCTTCAGGATCTCCCTAAAACCACTTGTCATTATTAGTAATATGTGTCTAATGAGCAGTGTGGCCTTTGAGACGTGTACGCATATTGCTTTGCATGAATAAGGTGCATTAGTAGCTACTTGAATATGAATATGGGTGATAGCCTGCAAATTTTGTATTTCAAGGGGAGTTCGAGTTTTTCATGGGAGATCAAGATTCAAGATGTTTCATGAGCAACTCTTTTGCTGAACCATCCACTTCCATGTAAGGTGAATTCATTAAACTGCGATTTGCTGTTTTCTCCTTTGAGCTGTAGCTCAGGTATATGTCTAGTACATTTATGTCTTGCCATGAAAAAGGAAAATGAGCGTTCAAAATACTTTCTCAACATAAAAGTTCCAGTATCTTGTCCGTATAACAACCAAACCTTATTTGGTTAGTGTCAACTATATTGAACATTTCATGGTAACAGAAAAGTGTTATTCTCCCACCAATTGGACGTAATCATTGATCATTTAATTTAGCGTGCATGATCATGTAGATCAGGCTCTGATTTCTGAATTGAAAAAAAGCACCTGGTTGCATCTATTCATGCTTGTTTGTGCATCCAGGCACCCACATCTGTGCTTTGGGGCTTGCTTTTTCAAGCAGATGAACCTATTGTTTTCGCAGAAACTTATTTTATACAGTTTAAAATTAATGACAAAATTCTTGCAAGCACTTATCTAGATTTAGGACTACAATAAAAAGTAGATTATTTCTCACAGTTGTCTTGTCCTTGTAGTCATTTCTTTTTTGCTGCTCCCTGTGTACCTTCTTTTCCTTCTCTTATTTTCTTACTTTTCCCAGATGTAGTCCGCTTTCAAATTGGTGCCGCTCATATTTATAATCTTTGAACCTCTGAATTTAGAATAAGCATAAAAAAATATCTATCAAGTTAAGAATGCTAATATAAGGAGGGAAAATATAAACTTAACGTAATGAACAGTAGTTCAGGAAATAATTCGTAATGGTTTTACCTAGTGTGTTTGTAGGTGTTTTCCTTATTTCTTCCAATTCTAGAGATGGACATAAAAAGAAATAGGGTGAAGGGAGTGAAATTGCTATTACTTTACCAATTTCAGTTAGGCGAGGTAATTGAATCATGAAATATGAATGCATTGGTTTCACTAGGACATGGTCCAATTGTTGCGAAGCTTTCTGATTGATGTGAGAATATTTTGAAGTATATTTTGCTGCATGTTTTAGGCATTTCTTGAGTACACAAATGGGACTATGGGGGAGAGGTGCAAAAGCTAGAGTTGTTAAAATGAAAAGAAGTAGGGTTTGGGTTGAGAACATTTAGCTTATATACTTGCATACATGCAATACTATGTAAATATACTTCTTGTTATTGTATTTCAATAGGTTATTCTATAAACCCTTGTATGTACTTAAAACTGTTGAACTTTGTGCCTGAGTCTTAGTATGTCTATTTAAAAGACATGATACTTTTTCTGTGGCGTAGCAGTCCACCATGAAGTCAAGATGGGTTAGTTCATGTTTTTAATTCTATCATCATGCATCTTTTGAGTACAGTAAGGAAAATATTGTATTTATTTGCTACGGTATAATTAGCACCCGTACATTGCCCATTCATCAAATCAAATTAACTTGCTTATTGCAGCTTTTACCATAGCAACCTTTTGCATTTCACATCAATCAAGTTTTACTTGAAGATTGGTCTCGAAATTTGATATATTGAAAATGAAAATGAAAATGAAAATGGAAATGGTTTAAGGAGGAAGATTAACGGGAAATGTATCAGTTGAGTGTAATATTACTATTCATAGCATTCCTTTTGCAACTCTAGTTTCCTTAGCACTATTTCCTGAAGTAGGACTGCTCCTCCACGATCATATTTTGTTCAGATCTTGACATGGTTTGAGGCCTTTGTTTAGTTGAGAGGAATAGAAATGGTGCAGTTGAGATTTTTGTAAACAGTGTTGTTAGCAAGCCTGTTAATGTATAAGTGGTAATGGTACTTTTCTCACTGGGAGCTCAGTCAGGCTTGGCTTGGTCCTGTAAACAGAGCCAAGCTTGGGTCTGGCTTCCCTGGATCTGCTAGATTAATTCTAGCAGCAGATGTCACCATCTAATGACAAAAGATGGTGCCATCGCCGAGAGCAATAACAAGGTCAGATGGGTGGAACTCATCTATTTTACTGCTAGATTGCGAACAAACATGTTGTGAGGTTTCATTTTATTTATCTAGTATAAGTTGGAGTATCAAAAAATTGGGCAGGTAGGGTCAATAAAGGGCAGCCCTGTGCACAAAGCATCCCGCGTTCACGCAGAGTCCGGGAAGGGCCGCACTCGAAGGAGTGTAATATAGGTAGCCTACCTTAACGCAAGCATTAGTGGCTAATTCCGCTGCTCGAACCTGTGACCTATAAGGTCAATGATACATCTTAATTGAGCACAAGCTACTAGCATTGGCTAATCTTTATATAACATGGAATAAAAAATTTGCTCCAATTTATGTGATGTAATACGTATCTGCATATTTCGATTAAGTCTATATAAGATAGTGTTAAGTGTGACTAAGAAATAATCCATGTCATCCAAAATATTCGCGTCATTCAGAAGAAATTCTCATGTTCCATTATCTTTTTGCTATTCAAATTCAATTCTTACATTCTCTTAACATAACCATAATTTATATTTTTCTTGACTTATTATCTTATATTTTTTAAGGCTTTAGTCATAAAATTTTAGTTTTATGAATTAATTCAACTATTGATTCATCACTTATGAAGGGGAGCCTTGGCGTAACCGGTAAAGTTGCTGCCATGTGACCAGGAGGTCATGGGTTCAAGCCGTGGAAACAACCTCTTGCAGAAATGCAGGGTAAGGCTGCGTATAATAGACCCTTGTGGTCCGACCCTTTCCCGGACTCCGCGCATAGCGGGAGCTTAGTGCACCGGGTTTCCCTTTATTGATTCATAACTTTAATTGAATTTATTTCTTGATTTAATCTTATTCGCTAGACTGAATAATCGAGTGTCATGATGTTTGAACCCTTAGTAGTCCCCTAGAGATCCAGAAAAAACAAAAAGTCAGCTCAGGTGCGGTTGGGTAATGTAGCAAATTTTAGTTGTTTAGGTTTGTAACAAAGTTCTGTTCAATTCGTTGTTCTGGTCTACTATTGTGAGCATCTTCTTTGTATTTCTGTTTTTCGTTCTCTTTTCCTTTTTTATTCTTTGAGGAAGAGAGGATGTCTTGATCTGTTAATGGCAGTCTTATACAGATTAGATTAGTGCTGTCCGGGCTTTAGCCTAGTGATGAGAGCGCAGCTTGCGGTATATAGGTTAGTCGCACATCACAAGTTCGATATTTAAGTGGAGAAGGGCAGATGGACGTGCCTATTATCCATCGAGTACCGAACCACGTGCCACTAGCCTTCAGGGATTTCTTGTTGACAAAACAAAAAAAGACGAGATTAGTGCTGATAAATGATTGGGGGGTATGTTAAAGAAACTAGAGATGGTTTATTTTCTTAATTCTTATGTAAATTCACTTATCCAAACTGAAGAATAGAGGTTAGATGTAGCACTTAAGGCATTGCAGTAAGGTGGGTCTCTCGTTCTTTGGTGGTGCTGACAGAAGAATATAGAATTATTTTGAATAGGTAGAAGCAGACACATCCTCTTTTCTTTTGTTTTAATTTTCTTTTGAGAGCTGGGAAAGAGGGAGGACCTCTTATGAGGGCATCATATTTGAAGTTAATACTTACGGTTTTGACATGAATTCATTTTCTTTTTTCTCATCTTAGAAAACAAAAATTGAAGCACATACACTTCCCAATATTTCAAGAAAATAAGTTTTATAAAGATCTTTACATTCATTGAAGTGCTTAACAGGAACTAGTTGTACTTGAGGTCGTGCACAAAATGAATATATTGAGGTTGCTTATTTATTAATAGAAATAAACAATTTTATCCTATTCCGTTTGCTTTTTCTTTTTCTTTTTCTTTTCGGTTTCTTTCTTTTTGTTTTTTTATCAGAGAATTGCTAGCTGGCTCCCAAGGAGTTGAGAGAGTTTGGCTCTATTTTAGAGCCTTTGGATCTACTATTTGATCCTTGGTCATTAAAGCAGAACCTTCGGTTAAGAACAATATGTTTCGAGGAGGTGACGTTTAGTTTGTCTCTTGGTCAATACCCTTAATTTTTGGCCAACCCCCATCTTTGAAGATTTCTCATTTCTTTAAGATCGCAAAGTTAGAAGCTAGGAGTTCCCCGGGCTCTGATTTTTGGAAAACTTTAGGTGCATCTTCTGGAATAGTGGAATTTAGATTGGGCTGAAGGATATAGCATTTGAAAGGAAAGATCTACAGACTGAAGACGGATGGACTGAGTCCTTGAAGGAACTAATGGATAAGTGTCAGATGAAAGGAACTCAAAGGCAAATTTGAGGGGGTTAATAGTTTGCCTTTTTCTTCCATTGAATATCTTAAATTTTATTCCTTAATCCTTATTATCTCTCTCTCTCTCTCTCTCTCGTGTGTGCATGCATGCCATCTTGGTACATACGTTAAGGTGACGGGGATACTTGGA
The DNA here is from genome assembly GCA_002018475.1 of Nicotiana obtusifolia. NCBI lineage: Eukaryota > Viridiplantae > Streptophyta > Magnoliopsida > Solanales > Solanaceae > Nicotiana > Nicotiana obtusifolia. The sequence continues at coordinate 33,741 of MCJB01029461.1, read as the reverse complement.
TCTGTGTATAGACAGTGGTGAACGTTTGGCCTCTTTAATTGAAAGATTACTGAATTTGGCCATTTTCTTCCATCTCCCGTGCGATATATTTCTTACATCATTTTCCTACTATATTACAGTTAAATTTTGTATTACTTATCAGTTTCTGTTTAGGATATTTGTATTATGAATATCTCGGTGTTTGATCTATTTGGCGGATGTCGTTTACCATTTGTTAAGCTTATCTTATGAGAACTTGGATTTTTCCAAGCTTTTTAAGTGTTACTCCTGCATTGATAATTGAGAAAAGTTACCTGAATAGCTCGTGATTTAAGAGTTCAAAATATGCTTGATTCCCTTGATGACAGCAGAATATGTTACATATTCAGGTTGAATTACTAAGGAAAGTTTCGTCAGCTCAAGATATCTTATTAGCTAGTCCTAGAAGCAGCATGAACATGAATCACCCTCATCCATATGGTGAAGATCAAGTAAGTTTTAGATTCTTGTAACTTATGGTAGTGCCAATTTTTTAAGACTAAGCCTAAATCTAAGTTATGAACATAGGATGAAGCCACTGTCATGGGCTTTGAAGTTGCAAGATCACCTGATGCAAGTTACAACAATGTGTATCCTGGGCATGAAGATGTAGAGAGGGAACCACTGGCGGTACCGCCACATCTGCATCACACCTTGCTAAACCACCCAACAACAAGAGATCAATCCACATCGCTCCCATTGCCACAGAACGTGGTGCTAAACCATCTATATATTGAGAACAGAGAAGTCCCGAGGTCAGTTGTAGCACTTGGTGTAACACATCGTTTTCGCTCAAAATATGTTACGGTCATGCTTTACAAGCCCGTTCAAAGAAAGTGAGCTAGCATGTTGAACATGCCTGAATGTATACACCATCTTTGGCTTGTACTCTGATGGAAAACAGTAGACGTAAATACACAGCAGTCTGCAGTGGAGAATTTTTATTTCTTCCCTGGATTTGAATAATTGTAGTTAGATGTTCGATGGTTTTAAAAAGTTTACATGTATTATGGCAAAAAGTTAGTGATGTCCCTGTTAGTTTGGCTTAGCAATTATGTAACATTGTGCGGTTATTGGACTAGCGCCTCAAATTGATGAGTGTAAAGCATCTGCTTTGAATTAGGAATTTGGGAAGTTTAACATGTAATATGGCAAGAAGTTACTGGTGTCCCTATTAGGTTGGCTTACGATTCTGCTTGTGAAGTTATTGGAGTAAGGCATTCGATGTTGATGAGTGTGAAAATCTGTGAGACATCTGCTTATGTTAAGTTGATATAATAACAAGCAACTCTCGATATTAAGCTTGATATGATAACCTCAAAGATAGAATAATAACCTGTTATAAATAAATGATTATATTGTACCAATGGTGTACAAATTCTTTGAACCCCTACACCTGTCCTTGTTTTCTTTTCTCCTTTTGAAAAGAAATGTGTGTTTCCTTGATGTTCTGACAAAAATTGCACCGTATGGCTTTTGTAATGCCACTTTTTAAAATTTGTCCATTTTTCAAGAAGTTTTCCAAATACAGCATTCCACTTGCAAAACTCTTTGTAGGTAAAGACCATACAATTTCCTTAAAGGTAGAATTTTTGATTTTGTGTCGTCAAGATCCATCTCCTGGTTGACAAGCCAGAATAGTCAATAGAAACCAGATTAAGGAACAAAAGACGAGTACAGAAATACAATGCTGAAGCCACCTATAGAGATTAAATGATACTTTTAGGGAAAGAGTTTTGAGAATGTGGATTTTGAAAAATCAAATGAAGTTTAACAGAGCATAAATATAGTTAAGAATAAAATATGAATACTAGTATCAAGCGATAGCATGTGATCTGAACTTAGAGACAAACGTAACAACATATACAACGTTATAAAATTACAGAAAACAAAGTGAAATAAGAGAAATTTACGGAGAGATAAAACTCCAAAGCTTTTTGATGTCTTACAATGGTAAGATGATGACATCAAATCCACTCCTCAAAGAGTAAGTGTATACCGTAGCATGTAATATAATCTACTCAACTACAAGTCGGGGTCGAATCTCACAGGGAATAATATGTAAGCGATTAGGCAAGTAAGAAAATTATCGCTTATTATGCTAAGCCAAACATTAATAGGAGTTTTAAGAAAATGTTATAACTAATGCGAAAATATAATCTAAACTGGAAAGCAAGTAAAATGATCAATGGCTACAAGCATGGATATGAAGGGAAGTACACTCAAGTAACGATTTAATGTATTTTACGATTTTACAAATATAAGCGAGTTTAAACAAGACATCCTAAATGAATTATCCCTCAAACAATTAAGAGGATAAGCACATGGGAATGTGGCTACAAGTAGTTCAATCCTATCCCTAGGTAAAATCTATAAAATGAGGTTAACACCTCAAGTTCTTGTTAATTAATCTTTCCCACTCCCGAGTTTGCCTTTTCCAAGAATTACTTCGAAGTTAATGGGGCGAGTCCTAGGGTTAGCTAATCTCTTTGAAAACATTAACGAACAAGAATAATTAAAGAAATAATAACTCAATTCATAATTAATAAAGATCATTCACTACATAAGCATAGCAAGAGATTTAATTCAAACTTTCACAATGAATATTTTCATAAACAAGTTTCAAGTATACGAATAAATACTACACACATAAAATTGAAGAAATGAGTAAAAGGGGTAAGAAAATCTCGTCCAAAGTCTTCAAATCTTCAATTCCAAGTGTGGGTACAAGAACCCAAGATCCAAAGCTTGTATTTCAGTCAAGAATGTCAAAGATGTGCCAAAGATGAACTAGGTCGAGTTTTTGTGAGTTTGGGATCAAGAAAATATGAAATGGCAAATCTGCCCAGTACTGAAGCCTGTTGGCCGCGTGTGAGATCTTGTGAGAAATTGGCATTCCGTAGAAGCGGACTTTGAAACGTAGAAGCGCTTATGCAGAACCGGTCAACAAGCGCAGAGGCGACTCCGTAGAGCGGAGGAACTTGCGCAGGTGTGATACGAGCATAGATGTTGCCCTTTCTGCATATGCAATCTTCAACTTGCATATGCGAGTTCTCAAATGCGATAAGTATCCCACAAATGCAAGACCACCGATGAATTTTGCACTTCGTCAACTATTTTTGCTTAATTTCACTTCATTTGATCTTAACTCTCTTCAAGACTATTGTACCTGAAAATCTAGAAATACACACTATAAATAACCTCATATTATAATTAAAAGATACAAAAACTAGAGCAAAGGGACTAGATTAAGAGGTGAAATAACCACTTATCACGTTTATATACAAAAATTGACATCTTCTACTCGTGGAACGCCTAGAGTTTTCAAGAATCAGCTCAAGAGCTCAAATGAAGAATTGTTTTAGGGTTTTTCTAGATTATTTTACACCTTTGAACTTACATGCATAGATTATTGTGATTATGTGTAAAAAAATGTTAGAACTTATGAGATTGTGATAAGAAGTCATAAGTTTCTAACTTTAATTGGTGGTTGTTGTAGAGAATGAGAAATGATTTAATTGATGAAATTAGATGGTTGGGAGTTTGTAACATCTGAGGGGCTCAGACATTGTTCAAATTTGCGATCAGTGGTTCACTTTTGCGAACTTCGCAATTGAGACTAAGAGTTCGCAATTGCTATACCTACAGCTGGGTTAAAGATTGAGATTTCGGGACTTAACTCATTTTATACTATTTTGGAAACCTAGACTCCATAGAGGCAATTTTTGGAGGAAAAACTCTTCCTAACTTCATAGGCTAACAACTTTTAACTTGTTTTCATTTCACTATCAAATCTAAGATTTCATAAAGTAGAAATAGGGATTTTGGGTAAGAATTAGGAATTTTGTAAAATTGAGATTTAGACCTCAAATCAGGGTCGGATCTTGAAACAAATCACATATTCAGACTCTGGGTGAATGGGTAACGGGATTTAGTTTTAATTTTGCATTTTGACCACGTGAGCCCAGGTTGACTTTTTATTTATGTTGAAGATAGAACCCTTTTGATACTAGGGTAGTTTCTAAAGCTTGTTTTGACCTATCTAAGTAATAATTGACTAGATTCGGATGTTATGGAGGCTGTTCTAAAAGGAAGGCCGTGTTGGATTGTTGATCTTGTTCCGAAAAGAGGTAAGTGTCTTGGTTGACCTTGATTTGAGGGAACTAGGGTGTAATTGAGTCTATTTGCTATGTGATCTACATGTTTGGGAGGGGGGAAGGGGGAGGGATATATGCAAGGTGACGAGTGTATATGCGTTGGCCATGGATTAAACATGCGGGTAGTGTTAGCTTTATTTGTCCTATGTTACCTTATGTATTATGTCTTCCATGCTTTATATAGACTGTGAAACAGTTTAATTTCTCTATCCATGTTATTATCCATGTTGAGCTTATTGAGATATTGGGTGTTAAGACTATTGAATTGTTGATTTATTTGTTGGCGAAAAGGTGCTGGTAAATTCTCTTATGGCGCATTATGTTCAAATATTATCTTTGATGTTGCGTATGCTTCCTACATTACTTGATATTGTGTTATATGTGATGCTTGGTAAGGAAGAGTAAAATGCGCGAAGGGTGTTTTCGTGCTTGCGACGGAACATGACTGTGCATGAAGGATGTTTCCATACTAGCTATTATATTATGTTGTGAGGCTGAGAGTAAAAGCACGAAAGGCGATATCATGCCGTTTGTTGGTAATGTGTTCTTTTATTTTGCTACTACTGAGAATTTGGCCTTATTGCTCCGAAATCATCTTTGCAAGATTTGTTCCGAATTGTTGTAGAGGTACGAGTGGTGGTTTATTTAGTACTACTTTTTCTTATTTTCTCGCTTTATATCCCTTTACCTATGTACTTGTTAACCTTCTGACATATTATTTTCGTGTTATTGTACTTGATATGTTAATTGGCATCTCGTTATTTCTAACTACTTAACTGCACAAGTTTTATGTACCTGTCTTATCTTAGTCTCGCTACTATTTCGTCGAGGTTAGATTCAATACTTATGGAGTTCGTTGGATCAGTTGTGCAGATTTACAGTAAAGTCCCGAAAGGTGCTTAGCAAATACCAGACAGATGACTCGAGGTAGAGCTGCATGCCGTTTGCAGGTCTTAGAGTTATCTTTCAATTTCTAGTGTACTGTTTCTATTTTTCAGATAGTACTGTATTTCTTTCAAGACAATGTATTTAGAAAACTCTAGTAGCTCATGTACTTATGACTTCACGTCTTGAGATAGTTAATCATTACTGTTGATATTTAGCTTGTTATGTATGCTGTTGAGATGTTTCTACTCTATATTATCATTTTGATGTTATCCGTTAGATTCTTTTCTTTGTTATTTATCATTATGTATTGGCTTGCGGAGAAAGCGATATTAGGCACCATCACGATCCCGTGGATTGAGATTTGGGCCGTGACAGTAAATCATTTGGTCAAACATGAATAGCTTTTACGCTAAAAGTCAATAAGTTGGGGTTATCCAGCTTGTGACTTTTAACTTGTTTTAAGCATTTTAACTTATTTTAAGCGTCTTCTAACTCTTTCAAACATTAAAATAAAGTTAAAAATAACTTAAAAGCTGGTTTGACAAGCTTAAAAACCAATCTAAATACACTCTTAATAGTATTTAAATTGTTAGCATATAATTATAGGTGACAAGTAATTATATAATATCCATGTGTTTTCTACTAGAGTTATCGTTTCATATGCTACGTTTTTACTTTGACAAAATGCTATAAATGTTTCTAGTTTTCAAATATAAATGAACATGATGTTTAGGCCTTCCGAGAATTTAAATTTAACTTTATGATTCTGAATCATTAATGTAAATGTTTATGAAATGACATATGGCTATTAAGCCTAACTTAAGTATTTATGACCTAAGGGCCAAAAGTGCATCTATTATGATTTAAGGCCAAGAAGTGCAAAACAAAAAAGAGTTTTTCTTTGGGAGTATCTTCAGAGAGTCGTCAAGGTTTAAAAAGTAATCCAAACCCCAAAATGACACATGTCCGTGTAGGTAAATGGTCAGAACATGGCGTAGACTGGATGACTATACATATATATGCACCCTTGATTGAGACTCATGATTGCTAGCAAATGGTCAAAACCACAGAGCATGGTGGTGGCAACACTTTGTCACGCGAGAGGGGCTCGATTTCCATATATGTATACATGGTGACACGTTATAATATCGGCTCTAGGGGCTCTCTCAACAACGAAAAAAGTTTTTTTAAAAGATTAAATTTCTATTATGTTCGCTTTATGAAATGCCTTCTAATATGACATTGTATGTTACTTTTTCATGTTTCCTTTACATATTTCCTTGTCCCATTTTATATCACGACCACAAATCCTATCTAGTCGTGATGACACCTAACCCCAACATGCTAGGTGAGCTAACAATGAATAATACAACTCAGATGAAAGATCATCAATAGCAATAAATGAGAAGGTGAAAATTTATAGAAATACCCCAATAATTGGTAGTGCAAGTAATGAGCCACTAAGATTTAGATTTATAAAGTTGTTATGAAGAACAAATATAACATCTGTTTGAATAAACAAAAACAGAAGTACAAATGCTAAACTACTAAGAACAAGTGATAGCTTATATCTGGGACGCAAGTACATCTTCAATGCTAGCCTCCGTCATCCACAATAACTCAGCTCCAAGATTTGCGCGCAAGGTGCAGAAGTATAGTATGAGTACAACCGACCCCACATACTCAGTAAGTATCCTGACTAATCTCGGTAAAGTAGTGATGAGGTCTCAAGTCGAGAATACTCACTTTATGAATGTGTACAACTCAAAAACATATACACATAACAACAATATTGAAACCTAAGCATAAAATAGAGGTACAACCAATCAGTGCACATAGGGAGATGCGCACAAGTCTTATAATAGTTTAGCATATAAAGGAGATACACAATTAATATCAGATAACACATCAACTATTGCATATAGAGAAGATACGCATAGGTACCTTACCAGTTTTACAACTTAACATATAGAGAAGATATGTGCCTAACATCCTTAAATCATTAAAGCTTGCATATAGAGAAGATATGCATGAAATATAAAATAATCTTTCGATCCTTGCATATAGAAAAGATATGCATGAAGAATCTGTAACGACCCGGCCGGTAGTTTTGAGTATTGTAGCTACGTTCCCTCATTTATTGCTTACTCTATGTTAATTTTTGATTATGTGACTTACCGGGGTAGTTGGTTTGGTTCCAGGGATGTTTCAGAATGAATAGGGATACTTAGTGCCAAGGTTGAAAGCTTATATTAAAAAAGGTTGATCGGATGTTGACTTATGTTTAATGACTCCGGAATGGAGTTTTGATGGTCCGGTAGCTTAATATGGTGATTTTGGACTTAGGGGTATGTCCGGATATTGATTTGGAAGGTCCGTAGGTCGTTTTGGCTTGAATTGGCGAAAGTTGGAAAGTTGAGACGTTTGACCGAGAATTGACTTTGTTGATACAAGACTCGGATTTTGGTTTCTAAAATTGGAGAAAGTCCGTTGTGTCATTTATGACTTGTGTGCAAAATTTGAGGTCAATCAAAATTGGTTTGATAGATTTCAGCATCGATTTTAGAAGTTGGAAATCCATTAGTTTCAATACGCTTGAATTGGGGTGCGATTCGTGTTTTGATGTTGTTTGATGTGATTTGAGGCTTCGATTAAGTTTGTATGATGTATTAGGATGTGTTGGTATGTTTAGATGGAGTTCCGGGGGCCTCGTGTTTGATTCAGATTGAAATCGGAGTGAGAATCGGACTTCTGCAATTTTTTATGACAACAGATCTGGTGTAACCGCACTTGCGATGATTTGGCAGGAGGTGCGGAGACGTACAAGCTGTCAGGAAGGCGCAGATGCGGAATTGGGCAAGGCTAGGCAGTGGTCGCAGGTGCAAGGTTGTTCCCGCACCTGCGAGCTCGCAGATGCGGGTAGGTGGTCGTAGAAGCGGATTTTGGACGAGGCGGTTGTTGTCGTAGAAGCAAAGAGTGCTCTGCAGGTGCGGTCCCATAGGAGCGGACCTTGGATTGCAAAAGAGGACCCGCATAAGCAGTATTTGGCCTTATAAGTGGCTGGTCAGGAAGGTTAATGAAATTTCGCACAAGCGAAGGAATTTCCACAAAAGCGGAGCCGCAGATGTGGCTGGTGATCCCGCAGAAGCGTGAAAGCTGGACAAAAATATATAGTTGAGGGTTTGGAGATTTCTCTTATTTTTGGACTTTGGAAGCTCGGGTTTTGGTGTGATTTGAGTGGGATTTCACCATATTTCAAGAGGTAAGCAACTTTTATCACATTTGTTCATTGATATTGAATACCACTGATTTTCCCACCTAGATTATATATTTTTGAGATTAAATTTGAAAATTTTGGACTAGGAATTGGAGAGAAAGGTTTGGGGATTTGAGGGTCGATTTGTGGTTAGAATTGGATGATTTTGGTATGGTTGGACTCGTTATTGAATGGGTATTCGAATTTATGAATTTTGCCGGGTTCCAAGGCGTAGGCACGAGGTTGACTTTTTGAATTTGGTTAAAGAAATTCACTTTATTGTATGGAATCAATTTCTATAGCTTGTATTAATTATATTAAGTTATTTGTCACTAGATTCGAGTCGTTCAGAGGCTGATTCATGAGGCAAGGGTTAGTTGGAGCATTTGAGTTGCGCAGTTTGAGGTAAGTAACACTTCTAAACTTAAAATTGAGAGTATAAATCCATAAAAAATATTTTATGTGGGTTGTTTTGAGGTGACACACATGCTAGGTGATGGGCGTGTGGGCGTGCACTGTGGTAATCATAATCCCGTTGGATTCTTGTACCCTGTTAATATCTAGTCTAGTTTTATTCGTGTAATTCCTTCATGTTAGAGTAATTGAGTTGTGATTCATGTTAGAAATCATATTTAATTTGTTTATTCTATTAGGACTCACTGAGATTATTTCTACTATTGAGTTATTTGCTAAGCTGTAATTATGCACTCAATCATGTTTATTCATTTGCATATCATATCTCAGTCTCTGTTGTCATTCACTATTACATCATGTTTTCATTGTTTGGGTTGAGTAGTATGAGACATGTGAGCCTGTGGCACTAGAGAGATTGATGACTGGGTTGGGCCTGAGATCAAATTTGTGAGTGTTATTGTAGATCGGGCTGCGCGCCGCAGTAGGCCTTATTGGATTATTTATTATTGTGGATGGGGATGCACGCCGCAGCAGGCCGTATAGGCTTTATATTAGCTCTTGGGAAGGATCCGCCCCTCCGAAGTCTGACATACCAGTAGTGAGCGCAGGCACGGTGATTTATATACGCGTTCTTTAGTGAGGGGCATTGATTCCAAGCACCCGTATAGTGCTGAGTGATTGTGTATGGTGAATTGGAATTTGAGATAGACAAATTGAGTACTCCGAGAGTGTGAGTACTTGGGGTTGTCACTGTGATATATTATATTTAACATTATATTTGACATGTAGGCATAGAGATGTAATATTCCTCATGTTAGCTGTACTTGGCATATTTTATCAGTGTTAAGCTTAAATTGTTGAACTTAAAATTATGTATGAATTGATGTACTATGAACGAGCTAAATATGGAAGTTTTTCTGAGCTATTACTGTCATTCTCTTTGTTATATTTGTGTTGTCATTAATTTAGTTCTGACTGTATCCTTTTGAGCTCGTCACTACTTTCAGCCCAAGCTTAGTCTTGTTACTTATTGACACATTGGGTCCGTCTACACTCTATACCTCGTGTGCAGATCCAGGTACATCTAGACGCGGTGATTGCTAGAGTGGTGCTAGTACCTGCTTGGAGACTTTGAGGTAGTTGTTATGACGCTCGCAGACTTTGAGTCTCATTCCTTTTATATTTATTCTATTTTCTTAGACAATTGTACTAGAGTTCTCAGACTATGTTGACACTTAGTAGCTTATGTACTCGGTGACACTAGGATTTTGGGATGGTTGTAGTAGAGTTATAGTTTTATATAAGATATTTATGAGATTTTCCGCTGTGGAGCTTATTATATCATGTTTTGATGCATATTCGTAGTTATTATGTGATGGTCGACTTGCCTAGTAATGTGCTAGGCGCCATCACGACAGGTAGGGATTTTGGGTCGTGACAAGTTTGTATTAGAGACCTAGGTTACTTAGGTCTCACGAGTCTTGAGCAGGTTTAGTAGAGTCATGCGGATCTATACAGAGACGTCTGTACTTATCTTCAAGAGACTTCCGAACCATTAGGAAACTTTAATTTCTCGTACTCCTGTCGTGCGGATTTGTTGATTCTAGAAACTGAACTTCTATTCTTCTATTCTCTCACAAATGGTGAGAACTCGTGCGACCGAATCAGGCGGATGGCCACCAATGCAACTAGCTATGATCGCGAGAAGCTGGGGCCGCGGTAGAGGTTGAGGTGCAGCTCGTACTGCAGCTAGAGAAGCACATGTGGAGCCACCAGTTGCTCCAGCTCAGGAGCAAGTACCAGTTGTGGTTGAGCTAGTGGGACTAGCTCAGGTACCAGCTGTGTCCATTGTGATCCCAGGCCTTCAGAAGGCTTTGCCCAGATATTAACTATATGCACGAGCCTTGCTCAGGCGGTTTCGGTTCCGGCTGCACCAACAACTTCTCAGGCCGGGGGAGGTGCTCAGACTCCCGCTGCCCATACTCCAGAGCTGGTTGCTCAAGGACTCAAGACACTGGGGTACTACCAGCCTAGCCGGTTGCAGCTGCTTGGGCCCAAGTTGGCCTACCTATTAGTGATGAGGAGTAGAAGAGACTAGAGCGGTTTGGGAGGCTTAATCCTCCAGAGTTCAGCGGGGCCGGGTCAGAGGATGCTCAGGATTTTATAGATAGGTGTCAGCAAATTTTCGCACAATGGGTATTTTAGAGATCAGTGGAGTTTCATTTGCCCACTGCCGCTCATTGAAGACATATTTGGCCAGCTAAAGGAAACGAGAATGTTCTCTAAGATTGATTTGATGTCCGGGTATCACCTGTTGAAAATTCAGGATTTTGATATTCTGAAGACAACATTCAGGACCCGCTATGGCCACTACGAGTTCATTGTGATGTCTTTTGGGCTGACCAACGCCCCAGCAATATTTATGCATCTGATAAATAGTGTATTCCAGACATATCTTGATTATTTTATGATAGTATTCATTAATGATATACTGGTGTACTCACGCAGCCAGAAGGAACATGCACATCATCTGAGGATGGTATTATACACGTTGAGGGAGAATAAGCTTTATGCTAAATTCTCTGAGTGTGAGTTCTGGCTTGACTCTGCGGCGTTCTTGGGGTACGTGGTGTCCATGAGGATATCAAGGTAGATCCGAAGAAGATTGAGGCAGTTCAGAGTTGGCCTAGACTGTCTTCAACTATTGAGATTCAGAGTTTTGTTAGCTTGGCCGGATATTATCGCCAATTTGTGGAGGGTTTCTTGTCCATTGCTGCACCTTTGACTACATTGACCAAGAAGGGTGCCCCATTCAGGTGGTCGGATGAGTGTGAGGAGAGCTTTCAGAAGCTCAAGACTGCCTTGACCATAGCTCCAGTTCTAGTTTTTCCCTCAGCATCAACTTCACATACAATGTATTGTGATGCTTCTTGGATTGGTATCGGGTCTATCTTGATCCAGGAGCGTAGGGCAATTGCGTATGCTTCACGCTAGTTGAAGACCCATGCGAAGGACTACCCTGTTCATTATTTAGAGTTGGCAACCATTGTTCATGCATTGAATATTTGGAGGCATTATCTCTATGGCGTGTCTTCTGAGGTATTTACTGATCATCAGAGTCTACAACACTTGTTTAAGCAAAAGGATCTAAATTTGAGGCAGCGGAGATGGTTGGAGTTGTTAAAATACTATGATATTACCATTTTGTATCATCCCGGGATGGCCAATATGGTGGCCGATACCTTGGGTAGAAAGGCGTGAGTATGGGTACCCTTGCATATATTCGAATTGGTGAGAGACTGCTTACGTTAGATGTTCAGGCCTTGGCCAATCAGTTCGTGATGTTAGATGTTTCGGAGCCTAGTCGGGTTCTAGCTTGCGTGGTTTCTCGGTTATCTCTATATGAGCACATCAGAGAGCGTCAATATGACGACTCCCATTTGCTTGTCCTTAAGGACATGGTACAACACGGTGATGCCAAGGAGGTTTCTATTGGGATGAAAGGGTGTTGCAGATGTAGGGTTGGATTTGTATGCCCAATGTGGATGTGTTACGTGAGTTGATTCTTGAGGAGGCCTACGGTTCGTGGTATTCCATTCATCTGGTAGCCACGAAGAAGTATCAGGACTTGAGGCAGCACTATTGGTGAAGGAGAATGAAGAAAGACACAGTGGAGTTTCTAGCTCGGTGCTTGAGCTATCAGCAGGTGAAGTATGAGCTTCAGAGGCCGGGCAGTTTGCTTCAGAGACTTGAGATTCTTGATTGGAAATGGGAACATGTTACTATGGACTTTGTTGCTGGGCTCCCATGGACTTTGAAGAAATTCGATTCTATTTGAGGGTGGACCGGTTGACTAAGTCCGCACATTTCATTCCGGTGGTAGCTACCTATTCTTCATAGTGGTTGGCTGAGATCTATATCTGCGAGATTGTTCGTCTTCACGATGTGCCGGTGCCCATCATTTTTTATTGGGGCACGCATTTCACATCATAGTTTTGGAGGAAAGTGCATCGAGAGTTAGGCACATAGGTTGAGTTGAATATAGCATTCCACCCCTAGACAGACAGACAGTCCGGGTGCACTATTTAGATATTGGAGGATGTGCTACGCGCTTGTGTTATGGATTTTTGGGGTTCTTGGGTATACTTTCTACTGCTTGCTAAGTTTTCCTACAACAACAACTACCAATCGAGTATTTAGATGGCTCCTTATGAGGCCATATGGGAGGTGGTGTAGATCTCCAGTTGGTTGGTTTGAGCCGGGGGAGGCTATGTTGTTGGGCATAGATCTGGTTCAGGATGCCATAAAAAAGGTCAAGTTGATTTAGGATCGGGGAGGTGGCCTACAAGCCTGCATTGCCACCTAGTCACCTAGTGTTTCATGTTTTCATGCTCCGAAAGTATTATGGTGATCCGTCTCATGTTTTGGATTTCAGCACGGTTAATTAGATGGGGATTTGACTTATGATGTGGAACCGGTGGCCATTTTGGATCGGCAGGTTCGAAAGATGAGATCAAATAATATAGCTTCACTAAAAGTTTAGTGGAGAGACCAGTCAGTCAAGGAGGTTATTTGGGAGAACGAGCAGGAGATGCGGAGAAGCTATCCATACCTATTTGAGACTCCAAGTATGATTCTAGACCCGTTCGAGGATGAACGTTTAAGAGGGGAAGACTGTAATGACTCGGCCGGTCGTTTTATGTATTATAGCCCCGTTCACTCATTTGTTGCTTACTCTATGTTCATTTGTAGTTATGTAACTTGTCGAGGTGGTTGGTTTGGTTCCAGGGATATTTCAGAATGAATTAGGACACTTAGTCCCAAAATTGGAAGCTTAAGTTGAAAGAGTTGACAGGATGTTGAATTATGTGTAAACGACTCAGGAATGGAGTTTTGAAAGTCCGATAGCTTTGTATAGTGATTTTGGACATAAGGGTATGTCCGGATATTGATTTGGAGGTCCGTACGTCATTTTGGCTTGAATTGGCGGAAGTTGGAAAATTAAAAGTTTGGAAGGTTGAGAAGTTTGACCGAGAGTTGACTTTGTTGTTACCGGACTCAGATTTTGGTTCCAAAAGTTGGAGTAGGTTCGTTGTCTCATTTATGACTTGTGTGAAAAATTTAAGGTCAATCGAAATTGGTTTGATATGTTTCGGCTTCAGTTTTAGAAGTTGGAAATCCATTAGTTTCAATAGGCTTGAATTGGGGTGCGATTCATGTTTTTGCTGTTATTTGATGTGATTTGAGGCTTTTACTAAGTTCATATGATGTAATAGGATATGTTGGTATATTTGTATGTGGTCCCGGGGGCCTCAGGTTTGATTCGGATTGAAATCGGTGTGAGAATTGGACTTATGGAATTTCTTATGGCAATAGATCTGGTTTAACCGCACTTGCGAGGATGTGGCCACAGGTGCGTAGCCGCAGAAGCGGTCAGGAAGGAGCATATGCAGAATTGGGCAAGGCAGGGCTACGGTCGCAGGTGCGAGGTTGTTTCCACACCTGCAAGCTCATAGATGTAGGTAGGTGGTCGCATAAGCGGATATTGGAAGGTGAGGCTGTTGTCGCAAAAGTGGGGAGTGCTCCATAGGTGCAGTCCTGCAGGATCGGAACTTGGACCGCAGAAGCGGACCTGCAGAAGTGGGATTTGTCCATTGAAGTGGCTGGGGA
>MCJB01029461.1:0-19318 GCA_002018475.1 Nicotiana obtusifolia | reverse complement strand
GGGGGGGGGGGGGGGGGGGAAGGTTAATTAAATTTCACAAACGCGAAGGAGTTTTCGTAAAAGCTGAGCCACAAATGCGACTGGTGAGTCCGTAGAAGCTGGAATGCTGGACATAATGATTAATCGAGGGTTTGGAGATATCTCTCAATTTTGGACTTTGGAAGCTCGGCTTGTGGCGATTGTTGAGAGGGATTTTATTGTATTTCAAGAGGTAAGCAACTTTTGATCACTTTTGTTCATTAATATTTAATACCCACTGAGTTTTTCACCTAAATTATGTGTTTTTGAGGTTAATAGGTATTGGAGAGTAAAGTTTGGGGATTTGAGGGTTGATTTGTGGTTGGAATTGAATGATTTTGGTATGGTTGGACTCGTTGTTGAATGGGTGTTCGGATTTTGTGAATTTTGCTCGGTTGTGAGGCGTGGCCCCGCGGTTCACTTTTTGAATTTGGTTAAAGAACTTAGCTTTAGCGTATAAGTTTGATTCCTATAGCTTGTATTGATTATGTTAAGTTCTTTGTGACTAGATTCGAGTCGTTCGGAGGCCGATTCGCGAGGCAAGGTTTTGTTGGAGCATTGACTTGCGCAATTTGAGGTAAGTAACACTTCTAAATTTGGAACTGTGGGTATAAATCCCTGAAAAATGTGTTATGTGGGTCGTTTTGAGGTGACGTACATGCTAAGTGACGGGCATGTGGGTGTGCATCGTGGTAATCATAATCCGGGTGGATTTTGTATTGTGTTGATATCCAGTCTTGTTTTATCCGTGTAATTCCTTCATGTTTGAGTAATTAAGTTATGATTCATGTTAGAAATCATGTTTAGGCTTTGTGTTTTTTCTGCTGGTACCCATTGAGGTTATTTCTACTATTGAGTTATTTGCTTAACTGCAATTATGCACTCAGTCATGTTTATTCATTTGCATATCATATCTTACTCTCTGTTGTCCTTCACTGTTACATCATGTTATAATTGTTTTGGGTGAGTAGTATGAGACTTGTGAGCCCGTGAGACTGGAGAGATTGATGACTGGGTTGGGCCTGGGAGCCGGATTTGTGAGTGTTATTGTGGATTAGGCCGCACGACGCAGTAGGCCTTATTGGGCTTATTTATTATTGTGGATCGGGCTTCACGATGCATCAGGCCGTATATGATTTATATTAGCGCTTGGGCAAGATCCACTTTTCCGGAGTCTGACATGCCAACAATGAGCATGGGCATGGTGATTAATATACACGTGATTTGGTGAGGGGCATTGATTCCAGGAACCCGTACAATATTGAGTGATTGTGTGTGATGATTGGGAATTTGAGATAGATAGATTGAATACTCTGAGAGTGTGAGTACTTGGGGTTATCACCGTGCCACGTTACATTTGACATGCATTTTTGAAATTTAGGCATAGAGATGTAACATTGTTTATGTTAGTTGTACTTGGCATATTTTATCAGTGTTTGGGTTAAATTGTTGAACTTGACAGCATGCCTAAATAAATGTACCATGAACAAGCTTAATATGGAAGTTTCTCTGAGCTATTACTGTCATTCTCTTTGTTATATCTATGTTGTCATTATTGTGGTTCTGACTGTATCCTTTTGAGCTCGTCACTGCTTTCAGCCCGAGGTTAGTCCTGTTACTTATTGAGTACATCGGGTCAGTTATACTCATACTATACTCTGCACTTTGTGTGCAGATCCAGGTACATCTGGACGCGGTGATTGCTTGAGTGGTGCTAGTACCTGCTCGGAGACTTTGAGGTAGCTGCTATGACGCCTACAGAACTTGACTCTCCTTTCTTTCCTTTTTATTCTATTTGCTCAGACAGTTATATTAGAGTTATTAGACTATGTTTACACTTAGTAGCTCATGTACTTGGTGACACCAGGATTTTCGAATGGTTGTGGTAGAGTTACAGTTGTTTTATCAGATATTTATGAGATTTTTCGCTGTGAAGCTTACTAAATCATGTTTGGATGCATATTCATAGTTATCATGTGATTGTCGGCTTGCCAAGTAATGTGTTAGGCACCATCATGACAGGTTGGGATTTTGGGTCATGACAATATCAAATAATACGTCAACTATTTCACATAGAGAAGATATGCATGAAATGTCAAGGCAAGTTACACACAGATCAATATATAGAGAAGATATGTATGGTCAATCATTTCATCAAGTAAAGCACCACATAGAGAAGATATGTATAAAAGACATGTATACATTCTGGATCTAGCAGATAGAGAAGATATGCAGTGAAAATCATATATACATCTAAGGAGTTTTCAAATAGAGAAGAGATGAAAGTCCAACCACTGATCAATTTTCCCGTAATCCACATCAACCAGAATCCCGTCGGTTTCTCACAACTTGCGATGACGTCCAAATCCACTCCTCAAAGATTAAGAGGTCATGGTCACATGCAATATTATTTACTCAACTATGAGTCGGGGTTGAATCCCACATAGAACAATATTTAGGTGATTAGGCAAGTAAGAGAATTATCACTCATTATGCTAAGCCAAACACTAATAAAGGTTTTGAAAAAATACTATATCTAAATGCAAAACTATAAACTAACCTAAAAAGCGAGTTTAATGATCAATAGCTACAAGCATGGATACACGAGGACTTACACTCAAGTAACGATCCAATGTATTTCACATTTTACAAAAATGATTGAGTTTATGTTTATTAGCCTCGGGTAATAATTCTATATTATCTTTTTCTGAAGACTAGCAAGACTTCCTAATTGAATTATCTCTAAAATAATCAAGAGGATTAAGTGCACCCAAATGTGGCTTCAAGTAGTTCAATCCTATCCATAGGTAGAATCTATAAAGTGACGGTTAACGCTTCAAGATATTGTTAATTAATCTTTTCCAACCCCGATTTGCCTTTCCAAGTCTAAACCATAGTTAATGGGCGAGTCTTAGAATTAGCTAATCCCTTTGGAAACATTAAAGAATAAGAATAATTAATGAAATAATAACTCGCTTCATAATTAATAAAAATGATTCAATACATAAGCACAACAAGAGATTTAATCCAAACTTAATAATAAATATTTCTATAAAAAAGATTCAAGTATTGGAATAAATACTACACACTTAGATATTCAATACAAATCAATGAATTAAAGAAATGAGTAAAAGGTTAAAAATTTCTCATCCAATGTCTTTAAATCTTCAACTCCCAAGTATGGTGCAAGAAACCATAGCTCTAAAGCTTGTAAAATTTGCCAGATATATCTTACAAAATGAGCTAGGTCGTGTATTTGTGGGCTTGGGATCAATAAATATGAAATTCTAAGTTGATCGCACCTGCGGAAGAATCATCGCAGGTGCGGCTCCGCAGATACGAAATTCTACTCGTAGATGCGAGTTATCAGAGCCGGTGCCGGGCCGGTGGTGGGGCAAACCCAGTGGTGGGGCAAACTTCAGCGAGGACGCTGAGTCCCAAGGGGGGGTGAGTGTAAAGACTTGCCTTAGGCAAATCCCACATTGGTATAGGCAAATTGTTGCTCCCTAACGGACACGCAAGTATACGTGGTCGACAAGTAATATAGGATTATGAGTCCAGGTTGTCGTACCCACAGGGACTTAAATTTACTACTTCCTAACGAACTAATACTGTTATTTAAGCAAGCAACAATCGAGTTTAATAGTTGGGTTATTCTACTTATAATTCTAATTTATATCTAAGAATTGCAAGGAACAAAGTACGTATTTTGTAATCAAATAAACAAATATTCCAGGGTTGTGACTATTTTTCCAATCCTATTGCGTTCTAATTGACTTCTCGTTCATATAATTCATGTAAGATTGCTAATTGATCTATATATATACTCATAGCCTTCTTCCGAAGTACTATTCGCCTATTCCTAACAAGATTAACACCTATATTCCTATGGAATTAATCTAGCAAGAATGCAATAAGAACACGATATTCAATTAAACATGGTAATTAAGTATATTCCTATCCTAACCACGAATCCGCCCCCTTAAAAGGTTAAGAACATGCTTTCTTCAATTCTTATTCTAATCTAAACATAGTTTTCCCAAACATAGCATAGATAATTGATAGAACTTAATTGATGGCCAAAACAATTAAGCAATTAGGCATAGAATTGAAGAAACAATCATATAAACATGAATTATCAAAACGAAATCGTCAAGTTCGAAACACAATATTCATGCCTAATCACAACCCCAGAACAAGGGGTGATTAGCCACTCATGTTCAACAAAATCAAAAGACGAAGTATTGAAAAACTAATAAAAATACTAGACAGAGTTGATGAACTGAAGATCGATTGCGTCGTTGATGTTCATTAGCGTTCTTAGCCTTCAAAATCACGTTCTTCCCCTCCAAGATGGCTTTAGGGTTGTTTATATAGGAGTTGGGAAGGTTTGGCGTCGAATTAGGGGTCTCCTGGACGGACAGCTTCCCGCAGTCGGCTCCCTGGCTGGCGCCAGGCGCCCCCCGATTGCTCTCGAATCATTCCTACATATAAAAACACATTACATTAACATGAATTGACGCAATTAACATCCAAATTTCATGAAACAAGAGCTTAATATGAGATGATTTACATAAAATTTTATATCTTTTCTACCAAACATCAACACCCCACACTTAGACTCTTGCTCGCCCTCGAGCAATGGGATTATATACAACCTTCCCACTACCAACTCTTAATATTATCGCGAAACATTCAACTTTTTAAACAACCAATACTCTTGAACACAATCAATACTAGCAAATAAGTATGAACACATAACCAATCCATATAATTCCCGTAAAGTTCACTTAGGCATAGTAATTCAATAACATTCAACAACCCAATTGTCACTACCCAACCTCAAAGCCGACTTGCCACATTAATCTATTTCAATGCATATACTTACCTAACAAGACAATTTATACATTACCAATTGTTCATGAAATCATGTGCCCTCACCAATATCTGAAGAGTGAGCATATATGAATGAAATCACACAAAATTTGCACAACATACTCTCACTCTCACAAAGAACTCATATGCTTCCCATAAAGTACCATAAGCTTGCCCGTAGTGTTGATTTCCACTAATTGAGTAAGTCAATTCTAAGATCAACTAGGACTTTTTAAGGTTGTAATGTGGGCTAGGGGACGGGTAGGATATATTTGGTACTAGTGGCTAGTCCTCCTAAGAACATAATACACTACACTCAACATTTAAACACTTCTTTCTCTTTCAATCGTTAAACTTGTCTCACATACATAGCTTTTCTTTTCAATTCACTTAGCATACAACAATAGGAGGTGAATTTTTTTTCATCTCTTTTTTATTTTTTTTTACTAATAATTTTCTCTTTTTCATCATCATTTTTCTTTCTTCTTTTTCACCCTCCATACACATTTTTCATCAGCCAGTGATTTTTCAGTTTAGCTTCAAATAACCAACTAGTCCTTTCACAGTTCCATTCAAAATCAAGACAATCCCTCTAACACTGCTCTTACTTCTTCTAGCGACTAAGTGCTTTCGGAGGTAAAGGTTCAAATAAGGCTCAATTTAAGAACAAAATAAAAGGGAATAGCTTGTAATGTAGGTACCAAAAGAAAAAGGCTTATAGGCTCAAAAAGGCTAGCAATGGACAAATTTATATTTGATGTGACAAGCACATCCATAATTAAACAAGAAAGTGCCTATATCATTTCTTAGATTATCTCAACTTACAATTTCGCTTTAATTAACACACGGGGCAAGTTCTAGACTATATAAGACAGCATAGAGAATCAAAACCTTACTCACACAATGCACATGACTCAATCACAACGGTTCTGTTCAACTTTCGAGTTAAGCAAGCATATACAATTGAAACAATTAAGCAGTAAATACACTATATGTTAAGCAAGTCAACAATTGAGAAGAGGCGTCACAAGTTGGCTTGTTGTTCTTTCGACTTATAACTTAACTAAC
This sequence comes from Nicotiana obtusifolia, assembly GCA_002018475.1. Taxonomy (NCBI): domain Eukaryota; kingdom Viridiplantae; phylum Streptophyta; class Magnoliopsida; order Solanales; family Solanaceae; genus Nicotiana; species Nicotiana obtusifolia. The sequence continues at coordinate 13,357 of MCJB01029461.1, read as the reverse complement.
GGGAAGTGGATCATGTGTCATAACCTATTGTACTAGCATACCATATCAAGAAGTATTGCAACATACCCCAGTTCTTCCTAAGACTAATCCTAAAAGAAAAATTAAAAATTTGCCCGGTTCGAGCTACATCCTTGGAAAAGAACCGGTGCCCTAAGAAAAACCAAGGAATATTACCTAACTAACCTAAAAATAAAAAAAATCTTTTTGTTGTTTTTAATCAAATTTTATCCCTCAAGAAAATGATCCATCGTCGGGAAAAATCTGGAATATATATAATATATATATTTTTTTCGTTTTTTCTATTTTTTTTTTTTTCTGAATTATAAAAACAACAACAACTATTACGCAAACCAAAATGACTAATCATTATAAACTAACAAGAAGGAAATTAACGAACAAGTAAAACTGAAAAAAAAATATAACCTCAACATCACAAAACATACACATTCTAACAACATACAATTACCAGGCACAACAAGTAATGTCCCCCACCCCACACTTAAGATATGCATAGTCCCCGATGCATGGAAAATATGAAAAGCAAAGTAGGGTGAAAAGAAAAAACTCCCACTCAATCCGTGCCGATTTCATCAGACTCCATCTCAAATGGTACCAATGCCATAGGCCCTGTAGCTTCATCCTCATCATCCCCTTCATGATCCGAGCCTTGGACGGTGTTGGCGGCGTTCAGCAGAATGGACCGGACTGCCCGGTGCAATCCCGAGCATCTCTTTTGAGACGCCGGAAAGATTGTCGCGCAAGTGCATGTGCTCTTCATCGGAGATTCCTGCTCGGCTCATCAGTAGGTTGATAGCATTGTACATATACTTGTTAAAATTTTCATCCCGTTCCAACCTAGCTGCTGGGGTGAGTTTGGAAGCTGGCTCCATGACTGATGTAATTTCCATAAGGCCCGGTGGAGCCTCCACCACTTCATCATGCCCCGGATACTCGGGCACTCCCGAAAATCGCATGTACTGGGTCAGGAGGTTGCCATAGTATAGCCGCCTAATCTGTTGCCCGAATTTGGTACGGGCCATCTCAGTGAGCATGATCTCTGCTATGTTGATAGGGCGGCCGGTCATGAGAGAAAAAATCAAGCACACTCGAGCTCGCGTGCAATCGCTGCTATGTTCAGCCGGCATCAGCCTAACCTGCACGAAATTTTGCCACACCTTGGCGGTATTGTTCAAATCGGCCCGGACCATGGAAAGGTGGATATTACCCTGTTTTCTGTTCCATTTGGCGTTGGAATTAACGCCACAAAGAGTATGTCGGATGAGCTGATAAAGGGGATATTTGATGAGACTCTGAAGGCGATGTGGGTCCGCATTTTCAACACCCAAGTAAGTGCACAGACTTTCCCTTCCCTATGGTACCTCAACTCCTCGAACATACGAGACGAAGCGATGATGAACCCAATTAGCATATAGTTCGCGAACTAGGCTCAGGTTTTTCGGCCCTGGGCAATCAAGCAATTTTTCCATTCTGAAGAGGCGGAGGCGAGCAAGAACATCCGGGAATCGCCTTTCCAGTGATGTGGTGTTGATGCCCATCTCGGAGATGTAGCGCCCTGTGGGAACAAAGTTCCTATACCAAACAGCAGCCGCATCATTGACAAAGTCCAACCGGGGGCGAGGCCTTGTGGGAACTTGCTATGAGCCTTCATCGACTTGTTTGCCTTTCGATTTTCGAGAGGATCCTTCTCCCTGTTTGCGTTTTTTAGGAGCTTGTGCGGTGGCGGCAGCCTTGCCAAGAGCTTTTCCTTTTGTATCGTCACGTGCCATATCGTCCTGCAATACGACAAGCAGAAAAGTGAGAAAGAGTGTAGTACACTTTCAGGAAGGAACCCTACACTTAAACTCGACGTATAAAAACAAGTGGTGTAAGACAATTGACGGGTACTCAGGACTTCCCCGTGTGTAAGAAATAGCAACGTGAGCAATTGATAAGGATAATAAACGAGAAAAGCTTGGCACATTAGAGATAAAGCGAGAGAATATAGGCATACATGAAACTAACGTATACAATGTGACAACATACATGAGTAGTAGATAGGACGCCCGACATGTTCATATCCAAACCGACCCCTCAACACCTATAATTCACCCAAACTACCCCACACTTAATTCAAATGCATGTATAAGTTTTCGCTTACTCAGACTTCACCGGAGCTTTAAAAATTATCATTCAGGAATTTAAACAAACATGTGGTGGGCATGAGTGGTGTTCTTCACCCTCAACAATGGTGAAGTGTAGTAGCTCTCCCGATTTTTGACGAAGTAGAGGGAATGTTAGTTTACTACTCCGATACAACCAAAAGCACAAAAATTTTCGGCCTACTGTACAACCATCAAAGTCGAGAAGAAAAGAATAAGAGGAGGGAAGGGGATGTTGGGAATGGGAACATGAATGGATATACAAAATTGAAAATTAAAAGACAAAGAAAGTAAAAGAAAAGAGAAGAAGAAAGAGAGTTATACCTGAAGAATGAAAGAAAGAGAATGAGAAACTGGAATTTGCAGTGAAGAAGAAGAGCAGAAGATCGAGCAGAGAGAGAAGAGGGATGTTTTGTGTGTTTGTCGTGTGTGAGTGTGGTGAAAACGGGTGGGTGGGTTTTATTAAAAAGGTTATTTTAGTTAGGGGAAAACGGGTATGGGTCGGAATTAGGCGGGTATGGGTCAAAATTAAAAGTAAAGAGAGAAAACTTACCTGGCCCCCCAGCTGGCGCCTAGCGCCCGCCCCGACGCTGGGGTCTTGTGAACTTACTGCTTTCAGCGCCACAGGCAGCGCTGGGCGCTGGAGGCAGTGCTGTTCCGCCCTTTTTTTTTTCTTTTTCTTTTTTTTTTTCCTCATTACAATATTACATACACTATTTTAATACATCAAATACATTACTCTAGCTAATCTAAAAAATTAAACAAGAAGTTAACTAAAACAACATTATACATTGGGTTGCCTCCCAACAAGCGCCTGGTTTAACGTCGCAGCACGACTCAACTTTTCCGCCTTATTCATTGGTAAGCATGATCTTAGTTTTGTCCCTATGGACCAGACCTCCCCAATAATGTTTAACCCTTTGTCCGTTCACCAAAAATTTTCTTTCACTGTTTAGAGCGCGCAGTTCAATTGCACCATATGGCGTAACTCGCACCACTTCGAAAGGACCTGACCACCTCGACTTTAGCTTTCTGGGAAACAGCCTTAATCTCGAATTGAATAATAGCACTTGCTGGCCCGATTCAAAATGGCGCGGTTGTATGTGCTTGTCATGCCATCGCTTTGTCTTTTCTTTATATAGTTTGGTATTCTCGTAGGAGTGTAGCCGGAACTCATCTAGTTCATTCAATTGCAAGAGTCGCTTTTCGCCCGCAGCTTCAAGATCCATATTCAATCTCTTTATCGCCCAATAAGATTTATGTTCCAACTCCACCGGTAAGTGGCAAGCCTTTCCGTATACTAATTTGTAAGGCGATGTTCCAATTGGAGTTTTGAAAGCTGTCCTGTATGCCCAAAGAGCGTCATCTAACTTTGAAGCCCAATCCTTTCTATTCACGCTCACTGTCTTCTCTAGGATTTGTTTGATCTCTCTATTGGCTACCTCGGCTTGGCCGCTTGTTTGGGGATGGTATGCTGTGGCAACTTTGTGACGCACCCCATATTTTGCTAAAAGATTATTGAGCAGCCGGTTGCAAAAATGTGTTCCTTCATCGCTGATTAATGCCCGTGGAGTGCCGAATCTGGAAAATATGTTCTTCTTGACGAATGTGGAGACTACTATGGCATCATTTGTAGGCAAAGCAATTGCCTCTACCCATTTTGACACATAATCAACGACATGCAAAATGTATTTGTTCCCTCTGGAAGGTGGGAACGGTCCCATGAAGTCTATCCCCCATACATCAAAGAGTTCAACTTCGAGAATGTTGTTGAGGGGCATCTCTTGCTTTCTTGTGATAGTGCCTGTTCTTTGATATTGATCGCACCTTTTTACTAATGCCTGTGCATCCTTGAACAAGGTGGGCCAGAATAGCCCGGATTGTAATACTTTGGCTGGTGTTCGGTCGCCTCCGTGATGGCCTCCATACGGTGAGGCGTGACAATCGTGCAAAACAGACTCAACCTCTTCGTCCGGAATACATATTCTCATCAATTGATCGGCACATTATTTGAACAAGTAAGGTTCGTCCCAGTAATAGAAATTGACATCGTGCAGGAACCTTTTTCTGGCTTCGGTTTTGAGATCTGGAGGGAGTACTCCGCTCACCAAGTAGTTCATATAATCCGCATACCAAGGAGGAGAGTCATGACTGATGGTAAAGAGGTGTTCATCTGGAAAGATTTCCTTTATTTGTCCATCTTCTTCCATGTGATCATGATTTTCTAACCGGGATAGATGGTCCGCTACTTGATTTTCAGTCCCCTTCCGGTCTCTGATTTCCACATTGAATTCCTGCAACAACAATACCCACAACATTAATTGAGCCTTAGACTCTTTTTTTGTAAATAGATACCTGATTGTTGCATGGTCGGTGTGGGCTATGACTTTCATTCCCACCAAATAAGCTCGAAATTTCTCAAACGCCCAAACTACTACTAGCAACTCTTTTTCGATGGTGGTGTAGTTTTGTTGTGCCGGATCAAGAGTTTTGCTTGCGTAGTAGATTGAATGGAACACTTTGTCTTTTCGCTGTCCCAGCACTGCTCCAATTTCCAAATCACTAGCATTGCACATAAGTTCAAAGGGCATTGGCCAATCCGGTGCTATGATGATAGGTGCAGTTATCAGCTTCTCCTTAAGAGCTTCGAACGCCTTGAGGCAGGAATCATCGAATTTGAATGGTACATCTTTTTCAAGCAACCTGCACAAAGGAGTAGCAATCTTAGAAAAATCTTTAATAAAGCGTCTATAAAAACCTGCATGTCCTAAGAAGCTCCGGACACCCTTGACGGAGATTGGAAGAGGTAATTTTTCAACGTCCTCCACTTTTGCTTTATCTACTTCAATGCCGGTTCTGGAAATCTTATGGCTCAATACAATTCCTTCTTGNATGTTCTTCTTGACGAATGCGGTGACTACCATGGCATCATTTGTAGGCAAAGCAATTGCCTCTACCCATTTTGACACATAGTCAACAGCAAGCAAAATGTATTTGTTCCCTCTGGAAGGTGGGAACGGTCCCATGAAGTCTATCCCCCAAACATCAAAGAGTTCAACTTCGAGAATGTTGTTGAGGGGCATCTCTTGCTTCCTTGTGATGGTGCCTGTTCATTGACATTGATCGCACCTTTTTACAAATGCATGTGCGTCCTTGAGCAGAGTGGGCCAGAATAACCCGGATTGTAATACTTTGGCTGCTGTTCGGTCGCCTCCGTGATGGCCTCCATAAGGTGAGGCGTGACAATCATGCAAAACAGACTCAACCTCTTCATCCGGAATGCATTTTCTCATCAATTGATCGGCACACTGTTTGAACAAGTAAGGTTCGTCCCAGTAATAGAAATTGACATCGTGCAGGAACCTTTTTCTGGCTTCGGTTTTGAGATCTGGAGGGAGTACTCCGCTCACCAAGTAGTTCACATAATCCGCATACCAAGGGAGAGAACCATGACTGATGGCAAAGAGGTGTTCATCTGGAAAGATTTCCTTTATTTGTCCATCTTCTTCCATATGATCATGATTTTCTAACCGGGATAGATGGTCCGCTACCTGATTTTCAGTCCCCTTCCGGTCTCTGATTTCCACATCGAATTCCTGCAACAACAATACCCAGCGCATTAATCGAGCTTTAGACTAGTTTTTAGTAAATAGATACCTGATTGCTGCATGGTCGGTGTGGACTATGACTTTCGTTCCCACCAAATAAGCTCGGAATTTCTCAAACGCCCAAACTACTGCTAGCAACTCTTTTTCGGTGGTAGTGAAGTTTTGTTTTGCCGGATCAAGAGTTTTGCTTGCGTAGTAGATTGAATGGAACACCTTGTCTTTACGCTGTCCCAGCACTGCTCCAATGGCCAAATCACTAGCATCGCACATAAGTTCAAAAGGCATTGACCAATCCGGTGCTACGATGATAGGTGCAGTTATCAGCTTCTCCTTAACCGCTTCGAACGCCTTGAGGCAGGAATCATCAAATTTGAATGGTACATCTTTTTCAAGCAACCTGCACAAAGGAATAGCAATCTTAGAAAAATCTTTAATAAAGCGTCTATAAAAACCGGCATGTCCTATGAAGCTCCGGACACCCTTGACGGAAATTGGAGGGGGTAATCTCTCAACGGCCTCCACTTTTGCTTTATCTACATCAATGCTGGTTCTGGATATCTTATGACCCAATACAATTCCTTCTTGCATCATAAAGTGGCACATTTCCCAATTAAGTACGAAATTCGTTTCTTCGCACCGTGCTGCACTTTACTCAGGTTCCTTAAGAAATCATCATATGAAGACCCAAAAACAGAGAAATCATCCATGAACACTTCCACAAATTTTTCCACCATATCGGTGAAAATGGCCATCATGCATCTTTGGAATGTTGCAGGTGCGTTGCATAGGCCAAATGGCATTCGCTTGAAGGCGAAGGTGCCATAAGGGCAAGTGAAGGTGGTCTTCTCTTGATCTTCGGGGCATATAACAATTTGATTGTACCCCGAGTAGCCATCCAGAAAACAATAATATTCATGCCCTGCTAGAGTGATCTTTTCGGGTTGCCTTGTTGAGTTTCCGATAGTCAATACATACCCTCCATCCTTTGATGGTTCGAGTGGGAATCAATTCGTTCTTTTCATTCTCTACAACGGTCATTCCCCCCTTCTTGGGTACACACTGCACTGGGCTGACCCAATTGCTGTCAGAAAGTGGAAAGATAATACCTGCGTCAAGTAAATTTATGACCTCCTTCTTCACCACTTCTTTCATTATTGGATTCAATCTCCACTGTTGCTCAATACTGGGGCGGTGTCCTTCTTCTAAAAATATTTTATGCATGCAAAACGATGGACTGATTCCCTTGATATCTGCGATGGTCCACCCAATTGCTTTTTTGTATTCTCGAAGGACCCGTAGTAATTTTTCCTCTTGTGTGCCAGTCAGGCTGGATGATATGATCACTGGCAATGTCTCAGACTTACCCAAATATGCATAGCGCAGATGCGCTGGAAGTGGCTTGAGTTCAAGCCTTGGTGCTTCCTCAATAGATGGCTTGGGAAGGGTCAGAGTAACAGGCCTCTCCAATTCTTCAAATTTTTTGAACCCCTGAATATAGTTGCAAGATAGGTCCAGTAACTGCTCGATGTCTCTCATTATGTCATCTTCAACAGCTTCCATATCCCCAATCAATAAACATTCAACTGGATCAGCTGGGCTCAAGTACGGCACTAAAGATGTAGAGACATTATCCACCATTGAAATCATGGATAACTTTTCGTAATGTGTTGGCAGTCTTAGTGCTTTATAGACATTAAACACTTCTTCTTGGTCCCCTACCCGCATAGTCATCTTTCCTTCACAGACATCTATGATGGCGCGGCCGGTAGCTAAGAATGGACGCCCCAAAATAAATGGGACGTCCTGATCTGGCTCGTAATCAAAAATGATGAAGTACGAAGGAAATATAAATGAGCCAACTTGGACTAGGACGTCCTCAATCACATCCTCCGGATGGGCCAACGAGCGATCTGCCAACTGTAATATAACCGTGGTTGGGCGTGGGTCACCCAACCCCAACTGTCGGAACACTGAAAGTGGCATAAAATTTATGCTTGCTCCGAGGTCGCATAATGCTCTTCCCACAGCATATTTCCCAATTGATATCTGAATAGTGAAGCTGCCCGGATCCTTTAATTTTTGTGGTAGTTTCCCTTGAATTCTCGAACTGCACTCTTCGGTAGGTGCCACCGTTTCAAACTCAGTCAATCTTCTTTTGTTGGCCACAATATCCTTGATGTACTTTGCGTATTTAGGCACCTCTTGCAAAATATCCACCAATGGAATGTTAATTTGTACCTGTTTTAGAATCTCAAGGAATTTTTTGTAGGCCTCATTGTCTCTCAACTTCTGTAATCTTTGTGGAAAGGGAGGTGGTGGCCTTGCAACCAATTGTGGGGGTTGCTTAGCTCCTGCCTCTTCGACTGATTTCTCAACTTCTTTGGCCTTTTCTGCAGTTACCTCAATGGTGATTGATTTTTCATTGAAGGTCACCTGCTTCTTCTTTTTCGATTCGACCTCTTCTAACTGTTCTCCCGTTCCTCAATGATACTGCATTCAGTGCTGCCCGTGGGTTAGCTTCAGTGTCGCTGGGTAGTGCTCCAATAGGTCGAGTATTTTGAGCCCCGGCCGGCTGTCCCAACTGGCGCTCCAGATTCCTCACTGTTGTGGTGAGGTTTTGATACTCAGTTCTGAATTGCTTGTTGTCCTACACCAGCTGCTTCAGCAACTCATTAGTGTTATCATCATATTGAGGAGGTTGCCTCTGTGGTTGGTTATAGTTCCCCTGTGGTCTGCCTGTATTCTGTTGCTGCTGATGACCACCCCATGAAAAGTTGGGATGATTCCTCCAATTTAGATTGTAGGAATTCCCATTCTGTGCATTCTGATTCTCGGGTCCCCTGTTTTGTTATCCCACATAATATATGGATTCCGGATTGGTGGGGCACATATCACTTGTGTGGTTGTCACCACACATCTCACACCATAAGGACATTTGTTGGACCTGCTGTCTGGGTTGAACCTGCTGCATAGTCATTCGATTCATCTGATTTGCCAATTTAGCCATTTCTGCTCTCATAGCTGCCATGTCATCCAATTATATCAACCCAGCTCCCTTTTGTTTAATGGCTCTGCGCGAGTCACCATCACCTTGCCAATTATGATCGTTGGCCGTGAAGTTGTTCAATAGAAGTTGGATTTCACTGTATGGCTTGGCCATGCAACTGCCCCGCACGCTGAATCAAGGTTCATTTTCGAAGCTTCATCTAGACCATCAACGAACATGTGCCCTAGTACCTCATCTGTCTGGCAATGGTGTGGACAGTCCCTAAGCAGGTTCTTATACCTCTCCCATGCCTGTCGAAGGGTTTCTCCTTCCCGTTGTTCAAAACCCAAGATCTGGCTTCTCAGTGACTTGGTTTTCTTGGTTGGAAAGAATTTGATCAGAAATTTTCTGGCCAGGTCATCCCATGTATAAATACTGTTTGCAGGCTCCTTTTGCAACCACTCTTTTGCTTCCCTCAATAGAGAAAAGGGAAACAAGGTCAACCTCACATAATCTTTAGACATATTTGGGTAATTGTAAGTGTTTGTGATTTCCAAGAAGTTCTGAATGTGTCTCTGTGGGTCTTCGTGCGACAGTCCCACATACTTCCCTTTAGACTGGATTAGCTACACCATGTATTGCTTCAACTCAAAGTGCCCTGTGATTTCAGGCTTGACAATCGCCTGAGTCATATTGGCAAGATTTGGTCTTGCAGCTTCAATTACTGCTCTCTCTGCGTTTCCTGCCATCTCGATAGGCTGTGGTTGAACAACAATGTCCAACTCTTGGTTAATTCTGGTCCTGGCTTCTACTTCCCTCCTTACTCTGTGTAATGATCGCTCAATTTCTGGATCAAAGGGAAGAGGGTTGTTTGCACTTCTACTTCTCCGCATTCAATGGAAAAGCCTGTGTCAAAGCAAACAACGTAAGCCGATTAATGAAACTTGAATAAATAACAAATATAAGCTAAAGTTGGTAAAGTAGCAGATTTTTTAAGTCCCCGGCAACGGTGCCAAAAACTTGTTGCTCCCTAATGCACACGCAAGTATACGTGGTCGACAAGTAATATAGGATTATGAGTCCAGGTTGTCGTACCCACAGGGACTTAAATTTACTACTTCCTAACGAACTAATACTGTTATTTAAGCAAGCAAGAATCGAGTTTAATAGTTAGGTTATTCTACTTATAATTCTAATTTATATCTAAGAATTGCAAGGAACAAAGTACGTATTTTGTAATCAAATAAACAAATATTCCAGGGTTGTGACTATTTTTCCAATCCTATTGCGTTCTAATTGACTTCTCGTTCATATAATTCATGTAAGATTGCTAATTGATCGATATATATACTCATAGCCTTCTTTCGAAGTACTATTCGCCTATTCCTAACAAGATTAACACCTATATTCCTATGGAATTAATCTAGCTAGAATGCAATAAGAACACGATATTCAATTAAACATGATAATTAAGTATATTCCTATCCTAACCACGAATCCGCCCCCTTAAAAAGTTTAAGAACATGCTTTCTTCAATTCTTATTCTAATCTAAACATAGTTTTCCCAAACATAGCATAGATAATTGATAGAACTTAATTGATGGCCAAAACAATTAATCAAATAGGCATAGAATTGAAGAAACAATCATATAAACATGAATTATCAAAACGAAATCGTCAAGTTCGAACATTCATGGCTAATCACAACTCCAGAACAAGGGGTGATTAGCCACTCATGTTCAACAAAATCAAAAGACGAAGTATTGAAAAACTAATAAAAATACTAGACAGAGTTGATGAACTGAAGATCGATTGCGTCGTTGATGTTCCTTAGCGTTCTTAGCCTTCAAAATCACGTTCTTCCCCTCCAAGATGGGTTTAGGGGTGTTTACATAGGAGTTGGGAAGGTTTGGCGTCGAATTAGGGGTCTCCTAGACAGATTAGGACCGCTTCCCGCAGTCGGCGCCCTGGCTGGCGCCAGGCGCCCCCCGATTGCTCTCGAATCATTCCTACATATAAAAACATATTACATTAACATTAATCGACGCAATTAACATCCAAATTTCATGAAACAAGAGCTAAACATGAGATGATTTACATAAAATTTTATATCTTTTCTATCAAACATCACAAATCCCACATCGGTTGGAGAGGAGAACGAAGAGTTCCTTATAAGGGCTTGGATAGCTCTCCCTTGTAGACGCGTTTTAAAAATCGTGAGGGGCGAAGGCTCCAAAGAGGTCAATTTCTACAAGCGGTGGCCTGGGCTATTACAGTTGGTATCAGAGCAGGTATGTCCTAGGGGTTGTCTATGAGCCGTGTCTAGTAGAGTCTTGATTATGGATGTGTAGCGCGCCACATTTATCATCAGGAGGCTGAATGACATTTAGAGTTGTTTCTTTTTCTTGAATCTAGATCGTGCGCAGAGCTGAGTGGTAAGTACTCATTCTAATATTAACCATGTTCTTTTCAGTGATGCCCACGACTAGGAAGCAAGTGATTAGTAGGCGCCTTGATACAGCTGCGGGAGAGGGTACCAGTCAGGTGCCTCCCGCCAGAGCGGGCCATAGCGAACCTCAGAGTGAGACGCCATCTCAGACCTCATTTACTCCTTCTCCTCCAGAGGATATAAGAAGGCACCCAGCATCTCCAGTTCCTCCATCTGGTACTACAGACCAGGATATGTGGAGTGCGGTACAGTTGTTGACTAGCTTGGTAGCTGCTCAGGCTCAGAGGCAGAATACCGGTGCTACTGATAAATCGGTTAGTGCGAGAGTTCGGGATTTTATTAATCTAGATCCTCCAGTGTTTACCGGATCAGACCCCAAGGAGGACCTACAGACTTTTATTGATCAGGTTCATCGTACACTGTGGGTTATGCATGCTAATGATACGGAGGCAGTAGAGTTGGCTTCTTATCGGTTACGGGATTTGGCAGTTTTCTGGTATGATAGTTGGGAGAGATCCAGGGGTCTGAATGCTCCCCCACCTGCGTGGAAGGAATTTTCTGAGGCGTTCTTTCGTCACTACCTGCTAGTTGAGATACGACGAGTTAGAGCTGATAAGTTCTTGAACCTTCGACAAGGTAATATGAGTGTGTGAGAGTATAGTATGCAGTTTGATTCTTTAGCAAGGTATGCTCCCCATATAGTGGCCGAGATGAGTGATAGGGTGCACCTGTTCGTGAACGGATTGGGACCACATCTGATAAATGAGTGCACGACAGCCTCCTTGATAGAGGGCATAAATATTTTCCGTATTCAGGCTTATGCCCAGACACTAGAGGATCGTAAGCGCCAGCAAAGAACAGACAGGGAGCAGGATGGGGGCCAGCATAAGAGGGCGAGATTTGCAAGGTATTCTGGTGACTTCAGAGGTAATGTCAGGCCCCAATTTTCGAGGGGTTCGACACCACCTGTAGCTAGTGCTCCTCCACAATTTCAGAGACCTCGATATGATCGATTTACCTATTCAGGTCCAGGTCAGAGTTCGCGGGCATCAGGCTCGCAACATTACAGGGATACTAGTCAGACAAGACCCCTAACACCTCGTTGTGATCAGTGCGGCAAGGCCCACATTGGACTGTGTCGTCAAGGTTCCGATGTATGCTATTCTTGCGGACAGCCTGGCCATATGAGGCGGGATTGTCCTAACAGAGGAGGTGGTGGTATGGCTCAACTGACTGGATCTGTGGCTGGTTCTTCCTCATCAGTTCGACCTCCAGCACGGGGTTTTCAGCAGCCGACAGGTCGTGGCAGAGGTAGAGGTGGAATGCCGAGCTCGAGTGGTACTCAAAATCGAACCTATGCTCTAGTAGGTCGGCAAGATCTCAAGTCATCTCCGGATGTTGTTACAGGTATATTGTCTGTGTTTTTTTTAATGATGTATATGCGTTGATTGATCCGGGATCTACATTATCATATGTTACACCTCTTGTGGCTGATAAGTTTGGCGTCAAACCCGAATTAATAAGTAAACCATTTGCGATATCTACTCCAATAGGAGATTCTGTGGTTGTTAGAAGGGTATATAGAGGTTGCACCGTGATGATTTGTAGTCGTCAAACCTCGGCGAATTTGTTTGAGCTAGAAATGGTTGATTTCGATGTGATAATGGGAATGGACTGGTTGGACTCATGCTATGCAAATGTTGATTGTCGTAAGAAGAGGGTTAGGTTTCAGTTTCCTGGTGAACCCGTCATCGAATGGAAGGGGAACATTGCTACGCCGAAAGGTATGTTTATTTCCTATCTTAAGGCAAGGAAGATAATCTCAAAGGGTTACATTTATCATCTCGTTCGTGTTAGGGATGCGGAGGCGAAGCCGCCTACCCTACAATCAATCCCCGTGGTCAATGAGGTTCTGGATGTTTTCCCAGATGAACTCCCAGGTCTTCCTCCTGAAAGGGAGATTGAGTTTAGCATTGATCTGTTGCCGGACACTCAACCGATCTCTATCCCTCCATACAGGATGGTCCCGGCAGAATTGCGAGAGTTGAAGGTGCAGTTGAAGGACTTGCTGGATAAGGGCTTCATTAGGCCTAGCACTTCACCTTGGGGTGCGCCAGTCTTATTTGTGTGAAAAAAAGATGGGTCGTTAAGGATG
>MCJB01029450.1:55548-87706 GCA_002018475.1 Nicotiana obtusifolia | reverse complement strand
ATATGGTTTTAACTTTCTAGAAGCGCTTAGCAGGGCTAGTGCTAGTTTTTCTAAATGTGGGTATCTCGTTTCCGCTTCTCCTAATGTCCTACTAACATAATAAATGGGGAACTGGGTGCCCTGTTCTTCCCTAACCAAAACTCCACTCACGGCTACTTCCGATACGGCAAGATACAGGTAAAGCAGTTCGCCTAATTTTGGCGTATGTAGTAGAGGTGGGCTAGAGAGGTACCTTTTGAGTTCTTCCAAGGCGTGCTGGCATTCCGGTCCCCATGTAAAGTCGTTTTTCCTCTTCAACAAACTGAAAAATTGATGGCTCTTATCCGATGACCGAGATATGAACCGACCTAGAGCAGCGATTCGAACTGTGAGCCTTTGAACGGCTTTTACGCTGTCGACGATTTTTATGTCCTCGATAGCCTTTATTTTATCTAGGTTGATCTCGATTCCCCTTTTGGAGACCATAAATCCGAGGAATTTCCCGGATCCTACTCCGAATGCGCACTTCTCCGGATTTAGCTTCATGTTGTATTTTCTCAAAACGGTGAAGGTTTCCTGCAAATGACTAAGATGGTCCTCTGCTCGCAGGGACTTAACTAACATATCGTCAATATAAACCTCCATCGTTTTTCCTAGTTGGTTTTCAAACATTTTATTAACTAGGTGCTGGTAAGTGGCACCAGCGTTCTTAAGTCCGAACGGCATTACGTTATAGCAATAGGTGCCGTACTTGGTGATGAAAGACGTTTTTTCCTGATCGTCCTTGTCCATCCGGATCTGGTTGTATCCGGAGTAGGCATCGAGAAAACTTAACGTCTCGTGGCCGGCCGTAGCATCGATCATTCGATCGATGTTGGGCAATGGGAAAGAGTCTTTGGGGCAAGCCTTGTTCAAATCCTTGTAATCTATGCACATCCTCAACTTATTTTCCTTTTTCGGTACTACCACTACGTTAGCTAGCCATTCGGGATATTTTAGTTCCCGGATGGATCCTATATTCAATAATTTAGTTACCTCTTCGTGGATGAAGGCATGTTTGGCTTCGGACTGAGGTCTTCTTTTTTTCTTGACCGGCCGGAATTTTGGATCGACACTCAGCTTGTGTGTTGCGATCTCCGGGGGTATGCCTGTCATATCTAAATGGGACCAGGCAAAAGAATTTTCGTTAGTTGCAAGAAAAGAAAGTAATTTTCTCCTGAGCTCGGTATCTAGTCCCGAGCCTAGGTATACCTTACGATCGGGTGCATCTGGCCGGATAGGGATCTGTTCCAGTTCTTCGATCGTTGATTTGGTCGCATCGGTTTCGTCGGGGATCACGAAGGACCGGGGAACCCCGAAGTTGTCTTCGTCAACTGAATCCGATCCGCCCTCCTCTGTTGAAGGCGGCTGTTGTGATTGCTATTTGGACTCTCGATCAGGGCCCGCTGGATTTGTTGTTCCATCGATCACAAACATCTCCCTTGCTGCATGTTGTTCACCATAGACGGTGATGACTCCTCCCTCCGATGGGAACTTCAGCATCTGGTGTAAGGTGGATGGTACAGCCTTGATGTCATGTATCCATGGCCTACCGAGCAGGGCATTATATCTCATGTCGCCTTCTATTACACAAAACTTTGTCGCTTTGGTCGTCCCGGCAATATCACTCATTAAAGTTATTTCTCCTTTTGTCGTTTCTGCGGCCATGTTAAATTCGTTGAGTATTCTAACTTCGGAAACGATTTGCCTGGTCAAACCTAGTTGTTCGACGACCCAAGACCGGATTATATTGGCCGAACTACCGGGGTCGACCAAAACACGCTTTATCCGAGTATCTCGTACCAGCATAGATATCACTAAAGCGTCGTTGTGGGGTTGTATCAGGCCATCGATCTCTTCGTTGCTAAAGCATAGAGTCCCCTCGGGTGCATAGTCCCGGGTTCGTTTTTTCCGAGTGATTGAAATTTTTGTGCGCCTTAACATCGGGACTTGGGGCATATCCACCCCTCCGATTATCATGTTTATGGTATGCTTCGGTTCTTTCTGATCAACCGCTTTACCTCGGTTTTCATAATGATTCTTAGCTCGATCACTAAGAAATTCCCGAAGGTGACCATTCTCAAGCAACCGGGCTACTTCTTCCCGTAGTTGTCTGCAATCTTCAGTTCTATGACCGTGTGTACCATGATATTTGCACACGAGGTTCGGATCTCTTTTAGATGGGTCCGTTTGTATAGGTCTGGGCCACCTAGTGTCTTTGATACGCCCAATTGCCGATACCAGAGTTGCTGAATCGACGTTGAAGTTGTATTCGGACAACCGGGGTGCATCTTGTCGATCACCTAATTTTTCGAAGTTAGTCTTCGGCACTGGCCTTCTATTTCTCTCATATTTATTTTGTTTTTTCAGGAAATTGGGTCCTCCCGAAGTAGCTCGCCGGTCTTCCGGATAAGGTCGGTGTCTGTCTCTATTTGACCTCGGTTCCCGAAGATTACCCCTTTGAGATCGGTCGAAATTCTTGATAGTATAAGAAGAACGAACCCGCTCCGACCTGATCGTCTTCTATTCTGATCTTTGACTGATACCGGTTATGAATATCCGCCCAGGTGATCGCCGGATACTCGATTAAGCTTTGTTTAAGCTGCCTTGAAGCCGCCGAACTGTGGGAGTTCAACCCTTGGGTAAAAGCCTGTACCGCCCAATCCTCCGTGACCGGAGGCAGATCCATCCGCTCCATCTGGAACCGAGACACGAATTCCCTAAGCGTCTCATTGTCGAATTGCCTTACTTTGAACAGATCCGATTTCCTCGTTTCTACTTTAATGGCTCCCGCATGAGCCTTTACAAATGTATCGGCCAAAATAGCAAACGAATCGATAAAATTCGGTGGCAAATTATGGTACCATGTCATCGCCCCTTTAGATAGGGTTTCTCCGAACTTCTTCAACAAGACAGATTCGATCTCGTCGTCTTCGAGATCGTTTCCCTTTACTGCGCAAGTATACGCTGTCACGTGCTCGTTGGGGTCCGAAGTCCCGTTATATTTAGGGATGTCGGGCATTCGAAACTTCTTCGGGATCGGCTTCGGAGCAGCACTAGACGGGAACGGCTTCTGCACGAACTTTTTGGCATCTAAGCCTTTAAGAACTGGAGGAGCGCCCGGTATTTGGTCGACTCTTGAATTGTATGTTTCGACCTTTTTGTTGTTATCCTCAACTCGTTTGGTTAATTCTTCGAGCATTTTGATAATTCCGGAGTTAGCTTCCGAACCGCTCTCATTTTGTTGTGTTGAGACCGGTTCACCTTGTACGGGTGCAGCATGTGGCGGGACATTATCCGTTCCCACCTGGTTCTGAACTCGATTTTGCAACTGTGCTATCGCTGCCTGTTGATTTTGCAGCATCTCAAAAATCGTTCTGAGGCTAATTACTTCCTCTTCATTTTCCTGCATTCCTGAACGATTTTCACCCCGAACACTGTGTGAAGAGCCCAACACCTGGTTGGCATCAAATGCCATTTGGGAATTGACTTCTACTGGACCTTCATGCTCGGGTATGACATCATCTCCAACTCGATTGCTGAGCTCATTGTTGTTTTGGACTGATTGTGCCATGTTTAACCTGGTGACCTGGAAAACAGAAATTTCTACAAAGAGCAAGCGTAAAATTGTGTTTGAAAAAGGACGTATCAAAGGTTTACTGATATCCTCGGCCCCACGGCGGGCGCCAAACTGTTTACCGTGTAAATCGGGTAACAATTGAATTTTGTTCGTGGTACTAAGGATCCGTAAACCAGTTGATACTTGAATAACAATGTAATAAAACAACTAAAATACTAAGAAAAAAAGACTGAACCGTTGGTGCTGGTGAAGAAAGTAAAGAGCTATAAATCTTTCTAGAAAATAATAATGTCTATATTTTGATAGTTAAAGAGAGAAGAACTTTTATTCACGTTTTTCAGATGATTACAACTATGAGCCAAAATCCCTTCTTATAGGTTACAATTACTGTTACAAACATGGTAAGTTACTGATTATGGGATAAATCCCGTAAAATCCGTAATAGAATCTCCCCAAATCACGTTGTAACGGTTGAGACGGTTGAGACAATCATTCTTGGCGAAATATCCGGCGATGGGCTATGTGCGGCTTGAGTCCGGTCTCCGATCTTCGGTCCTATGACATCTCCCAGTCGGTCGCACCCTATTCCGGTTGCGTCGAATACCGGACCCATCTCTTCTTTATCTATGAACCCGATGTCCACATCGTAACTCCTTCTAATTGGGTCAGTCCTGACCCGAACCCGTGTAGAAATACTTTACCCAATACAAAAACTAAGCAAGCAAGTAGAACGCCCTAAAATATTATGTTTCAAAATTTACTAAGCCATAGGGACGTAGTCAGAATTTTTACTGGGGATTCAACTTTTGTAGACACAGGCTAGACCACACTTCTATTTCAAGTCAAACGATTCAACTTTTGTATTTATCATGAATTTTATTATTTTGGCTTGTAATATAACCATTTGAACTCCCTTCTAATTTGCCCATAAAAGTGCACTTCGGTACACAAGGCGTTCCTTATTCATGCAGGACCCGCAAACCAAAAAATGTGATGTAGACCGACAATATACCTTAACGCAAGTATTAATGGTTGTTTTTACGCCTCAAACCCGATATATATAAGTCACACGAAAATAACTTTACCGTTGCTCCGACTCCCGTCTGCACATTCTAATCCTAGTAGTAACAAAATGTTTGTTGCTTTAATTTTCTTTTACAATAAGATAATAGAATAGTTTTAAAAAGGGTAATTAAATAGAATAAAATATAGTAATTTTTTAACAGCCACTTATCTGAGGGCATTTCCAACCCTTGCACTACTTTTTTACACCAAAATAGTGCAAATTAAATTCAACCCATTACACTATTTTTTATACCAAAAAAGAATATTTTTTTTTATATTCTTCAATCTTCTATATTATATTATTTTCTTTTATTTAAATTTCATTTTTTAGTTCATAAAACGAATCCTTTCTTTTATCTTTTTTACATATTCATCCCATATAATTCACATTTCTTTCTTATATAATAATTTAATATAAAATTATTTTATACCATAAGTTTTTAAATAATAAATTATAAGTGATATTATACATTATACATAGTAATGAATTTTTCAAATAAAATGAAATTATTGAGAAGATATAATTAGATAAATATTACATTATGATAAAATTTAGTTTAATTTATACATAAATATTCAACTTACAGGATTAGTGTGTTGCTCCCATAAATACTCTATTAATGCATTAGGAAGTGCAAATGAACATCTTTATTCTTAATTTTTTTGTGTCGAGCTAAAAATTATTCAAATCGGTGATTTTCATCTACTGCTATTTCTACCGTATGAGTTGGACATTCCCAAGCATCTTGAATTGGTGCATTCAGATCATGTGTTATCCTCGATTATCATGTTGTGCAGTATAATACGTGTAGTTAATATATCATTTGGCGCTTATTTCTCCAAAAACGTGATGGCCCTGCAATAATTGCAAAACGAGATTGCAAAACTCTGAATGCACGTTCAACATCTTTTCGTCATGATTCTTGTTTCATCGCAATATATTTCTTCTTTTGAGAACGTGGCTCACGAATAGTTTGCGTAATAATAGACCTACCGGAGTACTAGATTATTGTTGTAATTTTCTCATTCCATTATGTTATTTAATGTATTTTTAATTTTAATCTATGTCAGTCGCTATTGTATTAAATATTTATTTTTATGTTATTTAATGAATATTGTGTTATTTATTAACAACATATTATATTTCAGATTTGCACTTTTCATTTTTTTTGATGGTTATATATTTTTATAAAATTACAACTTATAATAAAATTAACTTATAATTTTATATAAAAAAAAGTATACGAAAAATAATTTATAAAAATTATATACCAAAATTAAAAATATAAAATTAATATTATAAAGATATTACATAAAAAGTATAAGTAATTACAAAATCTATAATATGTTGACTTAAAAGTATTATGTAATAAAAAAATAAAAAAATATTGACGAATAGTAATAGTGTTGATGAATATTATTACACCAAATTTGATGTAATACTATTCACACACCAAAAAAATATAAAAAATAGTATTAAGTTGAAGCACCAAAACACCAAATCTTACACCAACAGCGAAAAATAGCGTTAGGTAGGAGATGGTCTAATAGCAATTCTCAGAAAACAGCAGGACCCGATCCACCCGTGTTACGGCCCAAATGGCTCTACAAGATCTAGATGGTTCTGTGGATCCAGATTGTTCGATTCTCCAACCCACGCCGTCGAAACAGCAAAACCCTAAAAAACCCAAAACCCTATTATTCCACCTCCTAAATCTCTATATATTCCTCGTTTCCTCCTCTCCTTCACATCACAGCAGTTTTTGACGAAATCTCTTTTGCTTATCTCTTACTTATTTATTTTCAAATCGAAACCTTTTCCTATTAGGGTTATTCATAGATTAAATCAATTGTTTCAGTTTTCTGTTTCGTAGTGGGGATATCTGTGATGATGAGTTTTAAGGCTTGTTTCTCAAAACATTCGCAGTGGCCGCCTAAGTGCTTTCGCCTTCGCCAGGCTTGAGAGTAAATGCTGCTTTTATCCTTCCTTGGATGTCTGAGATCCCCCCTTCATAATAAAATTTGAATCTTGCCTTTATTTATTTGTGTTTATTTTAAATGTTAGCTGCTGTTTTTAAAATTAAATTACTAGACAGCGGATTCATATAATAAACCGTTATTAGTTTAATTGCATTGTGTTATTATTGATTGATTGAATTTTTAATTATAGTGGTGTCTATGATGATAAATTTGAAGGCTTGTTTCTCAAGACATTCGCAGTGGCCGACTAAGAGCTTTCGCCTTCGCCAGGCTTGAGAGTTTATGCTGCTTTTATCCTTCCTTGGATGTCTGAGACACCACCATTATTAGAAATTTGAAACTTTTGTTTTATAAACCAGGGGATTTTGGACTAGAATGTCTGCCCCTTGAGCAAATGTAAAGTTGCTTTAGGGATGAACAAGTCCCTGATAGTTGAACTCCATTCTTCACTTTGTCAGCATTGTTTTATTTTATACTTTGCTGATCATTATCGGATGGTACACTTTCTTTTGGATTAATTTGATAAGTTGCTTTGTTTTAGTACTTTGTTAAAATTATCTTTTTGCCTATGATGATACATTTTAAGGCTTGTTTCTCAAAACATTCGCAGTGGCCGCCTAAGTGTTTTCGCCTTTGCCAGGCTTGAGAGCTTATGCTGCTTTTATCTTCCTTGGATGTCTGAGGCTTTTTCAGTATTATGTGCCATTTTTCCTTATTATTTTTTTGCCTACTATTTATGAATTAGGTTAAAGGTATTGTCTATTATGTTTCTGGATAAAGTAGTTTTTACATATCAAAAGGTGATTCCTATTACCTCTCAAGATTTTGATCTCTAGTGTTGGTTTCGATTTTAACTTTATACAACATTATGGTTATAGATGAATGGAGTTAAGCTTTTATTAACACTTGATTTGTGGTATTTTTATATGGTTTTGTTTGTTGTAATTGGAGTTGTTGATGGGTAGCTCTAGTTTTAGATGCTTTTCAATCTTATCCTTCAGTCAAAATTCATAATCAGGAATCCCTAGGAGCAATTTATGATTTTGTTCTTGCTTGATGATGATTAAGGGAGACTAATAACAATGTCACTTGTATGTGTAACTCCTGAAACTAGTGTTCATTATCTTTTTCTTTGTTAAAATCTTTTATGGCCCATGATGATAAATCCTAAGGCTTGTTTCTCAAAACATTCGCAGTGGCCGCCTAAGTGCTTTCGCCTTTGCGGGGCTTGAGAGCATATGCTGCTTTTATCCTTCCTTGGATGTCTGAGGCCTTGTTATTCTACCTTTACTCGATCCTTTCATTTAATGCTAACATGATATTATTATGCTTAAAGTGGATTGTAGGTAAGCTTTCATGAATACTTGTTTTATGCTGGTTTTGTAGGGCTGTGATTAAAAAGAGAGAGGATAGAGTGAAGTTCTCATTTCGAATTGGGCTCGGTAGAGCAAGATGCATAATAAAGGGGTTTATGATATAGTTGCCCCTTTCTTTGATTCAGCGAAAGCTGTTGGCCGCTTATCAATTAACCCTTGTGTATCTTTGTTCTATCCTGTTGCTCCTTTCAATATGAGTTTTCTTCACAGTGATGGTTTTTCCATAAATACACTTGATATGAGCCCTCTCAATTGAGCCAAAATTATCTATAATTTGTGATGTAATGAACTGTGCTTTAAAATTTAATCATGCTTTCCCATCGTTCGCCCTTAATCTTATCAAAGGTTAATAGAATTTAGATGCTTCAGTTAAAGGCTGGCAGGTATAAGATCATAGAATTGGCAGAGCTGAAGTGATGGGTTGTATTTTGCTATAGTAATTCTCCATCTAGTTATGTTTAATACACTAAGGGCTATGACTACGAAGATAAGATAGAGTGAAATTTCTCATTTTTGGCATGGCTTGGTAGATGAAGATGCAAAATACAATTTTGCCTACCAGTTGATAAAATTTATCGCCCAACAAACCGAAGAATTTTGAGAAGTTATGAACCAAAACTTCAACTTGAAGAGAATTTGGTAAATTTTGAATGGTAGCCAAAATATGAATTTGGAGGAGAAACTACATTATGAAACAAAGTGGTGATACATAATTTGAGCCAAAATACAGTTGGGACTAGAAACGCCGTTAACGAAATTAAAGAAGTTGAAGATGCATAATATGTACTAAAATTTCAAGTGGAAGGATGTTTTAAAAAGCTTGCGTGTGGGTTCAGTTTTATGAGGATTACACTTAACACCTGTCATATGTGGAGTTTCCCTGAGCGAGGTACTTGCAAAACGTTTATTTTGCACTATTGACCTTCAAAGTTCTTGAACAAATGAATGACAAAACTTTGCTCATCTATAGAAATGTAAAGATCAAAACTAACTTTTACAAGTGAATATAATTTGAATAGTTTTTTGAAAATAGATACTTGAAATTTATAATTTTCACTTGTTATTTTTTGTTATGTCCTAATTTTATGTCTCTTAAAATTTTCACATCTTTATTATTTCGGTATTTGAAAGTAATTTTTATTTTGCTGAAGAAAAATATTTTAATCTATATTACTGATAAAATTTATTGATTCCTTATTTTTAGGAATATAAAATGTGCAGTTTGATAATTTTATTTAAGAAATTATGATATCATAATTGTTTGAAAGTCAAGGCGTTATAGTTGATTTTTATTTTATAATAACTTTTGTAGTTGTATTATTTAGACTCACAATCTTTTTTTAGATATTTTATTTTCTGAGTTTCTTTAATTTTCTCAAGTTTAAATGTATTTTTTATATTTTCTGGTGTTAAGCTATTTCATTAATTTACAAATTTAAAAATTTAAAGATATTTTGTGGGCCTTTTGTCCCTAAGTCTTAGGATTTATACCTCGCTTCATATTAAGTAAAGAAGAATTAACTTAAATAGCTGTTCATTCAATTGCTTAAATTAAAAATAGTTGTGGATGGATAATATATTCATAATTTATATATATTATATATGTATAATTATGTATATTCAATATATAATCTATGTATATGGCTAAAAAAAGTAAACAATAAATATGGCCAGCTATTTGTGTATAGATCCCTTAAGTAAAGTGTCTTGAGTTCGTTACCATTTAACGGTCTAGTAATTCGGAATTGCAAACATTCAAATGAAATCAAATCGATTGATTCAAGGTGAGGTCGAGAGGCTAAAACTGTGCTGGAGAAGTTTAGTTCCTATCTTTTGTTTATATTGTATTATCCGAAATATAAAATCCGTTGATTCAACCTGATGAGGTCTTGTGACTACATGGCATTATTTTGGAGGAGATGGCAATAGATAAACTGGGGCAAGAAATGGATCAGGGTGCGAAGCCAACAAGATGAGATATTGAACAAAACCTACAATTACGTAATGTACAATCTTTCCTTGACAACTATTAGTCGCTAGGAAATTAAGCAACCTAGTGCGTGCTAGTTCTCTAACATTTCTGCTAGCGTAGATGCCCGACAACGAATTTTATCAATGTCACTCATAAAAGGAAAAGAGAACGTGAGATCAGACCAACTCTAATACTACTAGGCATGATGCTTAGCTCAAATCTCTAAAATAACTCTAGAGTTCTTTAAGTTTTTTACTCAGAAAACTTCAAATTCGTTTTAAGTAAAATGCATGTCCAAATACAATTTTAATTTTCAAAAAGCATTTTTCAATCTCATCTCCAAAAATTCATTTTTTCAAGTTTCAATTAAATTTATGTTCAAATCCTAGCTTAAATTGACACTTAAACTTGCACTCAATTATTATCTCTGCTGCTTGTTTGGATTTCTTCCATTGCCGATTTGGTTCGTTTTGTGGAGATAAAAGAGATGGAGTCGTTTATTTCTCTAAAACGGAGGATAGCGAGGGAGCCAAGATTGCACTAATGGGAAGTAAAGTATGACAAAGTGTACCAATCAAATATATTTTACAGATATGGTTGATATTTGATATTGTGAGTTGCACCTGTAGAATGCTCGTGTTCATTGTCCTTGGAGTATTTTCGGCGCATAAATGTATGCTCATACGAGTTTCTATTTCTTAATTACTCTATTTTCACTTAGAAAAGCTTACTAATTGTGATTCATGTTTTGGCAAACTCCAAGCAGGGACTGTATTAGTAAAATTTGTCTTTCACATGTGGATGGATTGCATGGTGACCGATATTGCTTGGGATAGGTTTTATCTCGGGGATAAAACAGTATTGAAGCTTTATCCCCGCAAGAAGTGTTCTGACACGGTAACTCCTTTTCGTGGCGATGAGAGTCATGTCCCCGTGAAGCACCTCAAAGATGGTTTTGGGGATTCATTGGTGAAACAATAGTTCGAGGTCGGACTTGGTCTTCAACCGTCTCCAAAATATTATGGATTTACTCATATTCACTACATCAAATACTTCTCCCACCACCAATGAGTATCTCGGCGGTTGTTAACCACTAGAGCAACATGCGAAAGTGGGAACGGGTATGTTAATATCATACTTAGGCTATAGATACGCCCACTCCCCTCATAATTCATCCAGATACTACTGAACTTACTCATTACTAAAAAATGCTTGTATTTTTGCTAGGGAATCAATCTTTATTTTGCAAGCATTAGGCTCGTAATGAAGCTCAAATAAGATCATTCTTTCTTTTACTTGTCTACTTTAGTTGCTTAAGTATCGTCATTTATTACTCTTATAATTTAATCATACAATTTATTCTTCTAAGCTTTGATTTAAACCAGTTGTTAGTCACCTCATTAAATATAAATGCAATTGTTTTATCCTGAAATTATTTTTGGGTTAAACAGAAACATCAACTCAAAGAGTTTTTTACACGGTAACTCACGCTATCAACTATGTTAGCGAAATGTGTGTAATCTGCACACTTGGAACCTATTATAAATGTTCGATTGGAATAAGACTATTTGAGGTGTCTAAATAAAAAATCGTGACAACTTTAAATGTTTCCGTATGTATTCAGGAGAAATGGGTGAAGGGATAGTTGGATTTTTCTTTTCGTTTTTCTTCTTGTTTGCCTTTTCTTTGTCATTTGTAATTTTTCTGGATTTCAGTATATATTTTTTTTAAAATGAAGTCACCGCGTTCACTCGGCTCATTTGCGTGGTTGGAACACATTAGGCACATTAGATATGCTGCTGCACATAAGTACGGTTAGCGGCCAGGAAAAAATGTTCATAATCATCCCATCAAGTAGAGGTTCTAGAATGAAAAATAATAGCAAGAGATAATGTGACTCTTTACATCAAATATGATATGATAAAATAGAAGATTAAGTGATAACCTGATGTAATCAATTAAATTGTACTTATAATATAAAAATTAAAAGATTAATTATGTACATTGTCAACGTGTAACACTTGAATTGTTCTTTCTTTGTATGTAATAAGAAGCTCATTGGCGAAAAAGTATCACACTTGTTGTCCTTGTTGATTGTCTTTCCTACCAAAAACAATTACTATAAATGGTACAATGAAACAAAAAATAAATTACAAGGAAAAAGTGTAATCACTATCACTATCTAAGAGCCATATTTAGTGTAGAATTAAATCAACATTATGGCCTGCAGCCTGATGTTGCCTCAAGAATCATTTTTCATCTTCATCATATATGAGAAGCTTTTCTTGTAGTTCCAATCATCCACGACTCTTCTTCTTACATGTCCCCTCTTGACTTTTTTATTGGTCAATCACTTATAACAATCTATAACTATCCTCTTTGCATTGTCCATTATGTTTTCCAAATTTAATTGTGTCTCAGAATCCAAATCTGGAGGATTGAATTTCTTTGATTCAACCTCTACTATCACCCATTTCTCTCTTATTTTTTTCCCATTTGTACCCTAATATCACTCCTTACTTCACACTTATATTAATTGTCTGCTTAAAATGCACTAAACATGACACTCAAAAGTATAGATGTCCTCTGTCTTTTAAAAGTATCAAGCCATTTTATTGTTAACGAAACAACTGTGCTACTACTATTTTGAACTAACACTATTCAGTAGGTGGGAATCTCTTCATCTTTGGTAGCGTCTCTTAGATATATATTATTAATCATGAGTTTGGTCTGAATATAATATTTATTATGAAATAATTATTTATTCAATTTTATTACAGTTTTAAATAAATTATATATTAGTTTGTATCATTTGCTTATATAATAGATGATTTGGTGTATAAAGTTTAGCTTATACACGAAAGATTAAATCATCGATTCTTATAAGTATAAAGTTTGAGTTCACAATCTAATAATGAAATTGGACAAACCATCATGGATGATTTTAGCACAAGATTAAATACAATTTATCTTGATTATGGGAATGGTTTAATTCCAACTTCTTGTGCTAGTTTATATATATAGAGCTGACCAAGTAGAGATAAGTATTTTATGCTGACTTAATAAAATAAACTCTCTATCCATTAAATGTACTAATACTCTTAAACTCTCTAGCCATTGAATGTACTTATACTCTTAATCTTGATATAATTATTATTAGCTGTGTATATTATTATTGTTTTGATTTATTAAAAGGCGAGATTCTTTCGTGGGTCAATATGCCTGGTAAATTGGATAATAATAATGTACATTGGCGAAATAATAGTTAGTTGATGGAATCCATGTCTCGGTTTAGTGATTGATGATACATCCTTACGAAAGCTTATAAGTTTTCATGTGTAAACCCGGTCGGTGTATTTTGTATCCGACACATAAAATAAGTTAAGCGAAAGTCTAAAGGAAATAATCAATAAATTAAATCGTCAGTAATTTAATTTAATTGATTAGTATCTGAATCTTAACATAGGGAGTTAAATGAGATTTAATGGATGAGTTTCGAAATTGAATAAAAAGTGCAAGTACGAATTTTTAGTGGAATTATTCGTAATAAATTATGGTGGATATTAATTTCAAAAATTACAAATTAATTCCATAATTGGAAGCCTTGTTAATTAAATTTTATGGTTCCTGTTGTGCTTAAATAATAGGAAATAAAGGAATCATTTTTCTGGTGGAAAAGAAAACCCAACAGATTTTGTAAAATGGTTTTAACCCTTAAAACTTGTACTATAAATACATAGTGTTTTCCACCATAGAAGAATAAGGTGGCCGAAAATTTCAGCCAATATTTTCCTAGAAATTTCACCGACGCGAAATTGCTATTTTCGGATATTATTTGGGTAACACAGTAGAAGATCGTGGAACGCCGGAGATCGTGATCGTGCGGTAGGTGGAGATTTCATTGAGTTGCTGTGTAATTGGAGGCTCACGTGATAAAGGAGCTTTGTTCACGCTTCAAGAGGTAACACGTGAAATTCCGTTTATACTAATTATCTAGATAACACGTGCTTTTGATACTGAATTGCTTCCGCTACTTATAATTATCCACCATCTTCATCCTCTGCATTAGTGAAAAAAATCGTACTTTGCCTCCCTCGCCTTCGTCTTCTGTATGTTTCTTTTCTTTTCCACTTTCTTTTTGAAGGATTGCAAATAGATGTTCGTAACACGCAGCGGAAGACAATAACAATCCTACGCAGATTTTTTTGTGTTTAAAATTTATTTATATGTCAAAGATCAGATCTAAGACGTACTTGGCAAGGAGAGTCTCGTTTCAAAATTCTTCGATTGTGCGAAGACTCTATGCGTATCCACACCGAGACTGATTCTTGCTATCAACTCTTTGATCAATGAAACCCGCGAACAAATTGAATAACAATATTGTGTTGAAATTTTTCTCAAAAATCTCAAACTCAAAGGTAGAAGAACAAGAAACACTTTTCTTGTAATGTATTTTCTCTCTTGGCTTTGTATTGCACTCTCACTTACACAAAGTTATTTTTCTTCTCAAGATTTACTACGGCAAATTTTCTCCATCACCCTTTATATAGCATCGCCTATAAACTCTTTTTCTACTTGGTTGGGGGTAATGATTTACTTAGGACAAAAGCATATACCAAAATTAAACTTTATGGAATTTCTTATAAAAATTCGAATCCCATTCTCAAAGGGATTGAAGTGCCTAAGTACAACTCACGCTACTGGTCCAATTGGACTTCCACGTCCTTATGGACTTCATAATTCCAATTCCAAACTGAAGAATAAATTAACATTATATATAACTTTTATATAAATCAATATTAATATGTATTATATATATTACATATATATTTCAACCAAGAGAAATAATTAAACTTCAATTTGTTCACAACATTAATTATATCCTTTATGCTAGCAAAGAATTTAATAATATTTCATTTGGACTAATAACTAAATTTATTTGACTAATTAAATTCTTTAATTTAATTATCAAACAATAAAATAATTAATCATTTAGCAATGATTAGAACATTCATTAGTGTGCGACCCCATAGGTTCAATACTAAATCAGTAGTAAATTGATCATATAATATATTAATCAAGGGTGGCTTCTAGCAACAATTCTTAACGACCAGATATCATGAAGTATACAATTTACTCTCAAGAACCCGTAGAAGAATAATGTAGTAATTTCTTCTGTCCTTATAGCTTTGGGTCACCCTAAGATATGATTCAATTGTTAAATACCAATAGGTTGACCAACTATGTGTTCATGTCAAATATAATCGACCATTGAATGACCTAAGAAACTATTTTCTTCTTTTCAATCAATAGCCCTGGCCAAGGTCTTGATTTGTTTGTTTATTCATGACAACATGGAGCTAAAACTTATTACCAAGATTGACAGATTCCATTTTATTCACGACCCCAATTTTCTCCGTAGGATGTCATGATGGCACCTAGTCTCTAAGACTAGGTAAGCCTAATATACATGCAGAATATAACTGAGATAACGATAAAACTCTCAAACAACTCAACAAGTACCATAACAGAACTCCGCAAATCAACACAAGCAAACTCCTAAAATCAGGTGATATCAAGTCACAAGCTCTACAAGAGTATACTGAACATCCCTATACAACAATATCTAATAAAAGGAAAAAATAAAATAGAACTAGATAGAGGGTGACTCCGAGGCTTACGGACGCCGAGAGGTATATCTTGAAGTCTCCAAGTCAGAACTCAACTCACTGGTGCTTGGACTGGTAATAGGTACCTATATCTGCACAAAAGAATATGCAGAAGCGTAGCCTGAGTACACCACAACAATACCCAATAGTGCCAAGCCTAACCTCGGTAGAATAGTGACGAGGTCAGGTTAAGACCCTACTGGAATAAATAAAAAACCTGAACAGATATATGACAGTGTAATAATGATAAACAATGAAAATTAAACAATGAAGAAGTATGCCAAGAATAGTTACACTGAACTAAGGCAAATAAGGCATCACGGAAGAAAACAAGAAATAATATGCCAAGGAAATAAAGCAACCCAAAACACAAGTGATGTAATAGAAAAATATCAACAAGAATCACTACCGAGGTACCGCCAATTCACAATCTTTCTTTATATCACCGGGGGAGTTTGCATTTAGTTTGAAAATTATTTTTTTCGAAATAGCTTCCCGCGTTTTAGCCCATTTTATCACACCGCGTGGCTTCAAGTCGTTCCCCTACTAACAACACGTGTATCAAGCCCACCTTATCTCAACGCTTGCGTTTCTACCAAATTCTTATACCACCGCATGTGTATCAATATCACAAATTGTACCTCAAGTGTCCAATATCACAACTTGCCAAAGAAGTCAACAATAATAGTGTTACCATAATAGATAGCCCATGGATCAACCACAATATGCACATGAGTCTCAACAACAACAATCGAAAATGAATAACTCAACAAGAATGGTGTTTCACAACTTTACAACTTTGGTGAATCAACCTTTTTAACTCAATACCTAATTTCACAACAGATATTCCGAGAAATAACCACTTCAAATAAGGAACTCAACGGTTAAGGAATGAACAAGGAATAGAGAAAACAATAACTTCAACTAAACATGTAAAGGCAATTAACAAGAAATAGATAAGACAAGTAAAACATGTGAAGATAGACTAATGATGATGAATATAACATATTATGATAACTCAATTAAAGGCATGAAAGGAATCTACATAGCTAAAATCGGTCAATTCCCACATTTAGCCCGTGGACACACTCGTTACCTTGCGTACACGGCTTTCACATATCACAATTAACACCAAAAAATACCAATCCTAAGGGGTAATTTTCCCTCACAAAGTTAGGCAAAACACTTACCTCAAAGCAAACTAGCCCAATCCACTAGTAAGCCTTTCCCGCGATTATCCAACTCCGAACGGCTTGAATCTAGCCAAAACAACTTCATACCATAAATATAAACTATAAGAAACTATTCCGAACAACAAAGTTGCGTTCTTTACAGAGAAACCAAGAAGCAACTCAAAAAGTCAATCTCAGGCCCGCATCGCAAAACCCGAACCAAAGTTACAAATCCGAACACTCATTCGATAACAAGTCCAACCATACAAGAATTACTCAAATCCGACTTCAAATCGCCGTTCAAATCCCCAAAATTTAGTCCAAGGAGTTTCACAATTTTTTTCCAAATTTTTCAACTCAAAATACTAATTAAATGATGAAAATAACAACAGATTCATGTAATATAGCCAAATCCAAGTTACAATCTCTTACCCCGATGACTTCCTTGAAAATCCCTAAAAAATAGCCACAAACCGAGCTCTCTAGGTCCAAAAGATGAAAATGAGAATAAACTCTCGAAGACCCACCCTTTTCTACCCAGCGATTCTTGCATCTGCGGGCTCATTGTTGCACCTACGATGCCGCACTTAAATCCATCGCAGGTACGGTTATAACTAATGCCATGAAATTCCGCTTCTGCAAAGACTAGACCGCGCCTGCGGTCCTACACAAGGCCTTCCCAAATTGCACTTCTGCGAAAGAAAAGTTCGCGCCTGCGAAGGCGCATCTGTGCCTAGGCTCCGCATCTGTGAACCAGGCCTGGGCTAGCCCCTTTCCGCTTCTGCACTTCTTCACTTGCACGTGCGGCATTCTTATCGCAGGTGCGATGGCACCAGAACAGCTGAAGCTTCAGCAACACTAAGTCCAAATTTCGGTTTCAATCTAATTCACACCCGGGGCCTCCGGGACCCGTCCGAATATACCAACAAGTTTCAAAATACATTACGGACCTACTTGAGGCCTAAAGTCAAATCAAACAACATCGATTATACGAATCTCAACTCAATTCAAGCCAATTAAAACTATGAACATCCAACTTCCAAAACTAAAGCCGGATCATATCAAAACATCTCCAATTGATCTCAAATTTTGCACACAAGCCATAAATGTCATGGAGACATATTCCAACTTCCGGAATCGAAATCTTACCCTAGTATGAATAAATTCAACTCCCGGTTAAGCTTCTCAACCTTCCAAACCTTCAACTATCTAACTTTCGCCAATTAAAGCCGAAACGACTTACGGACCTCCAAATCAATATCCGAACATGCTCCTAAGTCCAACATCACTATACAAAGCTGTTGGAACTGACAAAACTCAATTTCGGAGTCGTCTACATAAAAATCAAATTACGCTAAACACCTTCAACTTAAACTTCCAACTTCGGGACTATGTGTCCCATTTTACTCCGAAAAGCTAAATACCCCGACAAATCACATAACCACAATATACCGTAGAGGAAGCAATAAATAGGGGAACGAGGCTACAGTACTTAAAACGACTGGCTGGATCGTTACACCATCTTGGTCAATCACTAATTCTACAAGCTTTTAATCATACCCAATATCCTTTCAGCTATCGCCCTAGGGCCATAGATGTCTAGTATCAAAGTACAATAACTAACTTATCAATTATTATAACGATCTCAGGTCAAAGAAAAAGCTTACATCACATTCTTCGAGAGAATATCCTATTGACAGTTTATGATAATTCTAACCATTAGGAATTATCCAATGAGTTGACTCAATGATCATATCTCTATATGCACGATCTATCTATGTAATTTAGTTAATGAGATCAACTAATCTTTATCCCATAAAGACGATCACATAGATATTGATCTAACTAAATTACTAATGTCCAAATAGTCCTACAATCAAGAACAAATTTAGATTAAATTATAAGAAATTTTACTCTCATTATCATAATCTCCATCACGATGACAAGTCTCAAAGTTTAATCAAGGACCTTATTAAATTAATCAAGTAATTAATAATAATGATAAAAGCATATCAAATGCCATTTATATTTTATGTGAAATAACATTCACAAAATATGTTCAAATCATCAAATATGAGATTAGATGTAGGGCATATCTACTATATCCCTAACAATCTCTCACTTGCACTAGAGTCAATCGCTCTTGTGCTTCATTTCCAATTTTCACTTGTGCTTGTCAAACTCCTTTGCACCAAGAGCTAATTTAGTGAATGGATCTGCAGTATTTTTCTTTGTATCAACCTTTTAAATCTTAACGTCTCCACATTCAATGATTTCTCTTTTCAAGTGATACCTTCGCAGAACGTGTTGGGATTTTTGGTGTGATCTTGGTTTTTTTGCTTGAGCACTATCTCCATTATTGTCACACAACATTGGAACTGCACCTTCTATTAAAGGAACCACACCAAGTTTAGTTAAGAACTTTTTCATCCACACGACTTTCTTAGCAACTTCACTAGCTGTTATGTATTCTGCTTCGGCCATTGAATCAGCTATTGTAGCTTGTTTGGAACTTTTTCAACTCACTGCGCCACCATTTAAGGTGAATACATAATCAGAAATATATTTGCTATCATCTCTATCTGAAGAGAAACTTGCATCAATATAACCTTTAAGTTTCAACTCAGAATCTCCATAGATGAGGAATTTGACTTTAGTCCTTCTTAAGTACTTAAGAAGGGTCTTCACCACCTTCCAATGTTCCTCACCATGATTTGCCTAATATCGGATAGTCACTCCAAGTGCATAAGTCAAAACAGGACGTGTACATGTCATGGTATACATGATAGCTCCCACTGCACTAGCGTATGGGATCCTACTCATGTGTTCTCTCCTTCAGGTGTTTTAGGACAATCCTCCCAGCTGAGAGTAATTTCAGTGCCTATCGGTAAATAGACTCTTTTAGAATTATCCGTGTTATACCTTTTTCAAAATGGTATCAATGTACAAAGATTGGAAAAGCCCAAGCAACTTCCTCGATCTATCTTTATAAATCTTTATTCCCAATATATAAGTTGCTTCTCCCAATTCTTTCATGGAGAACTATTCAGATAGCCAAATCTTGGTACTTCACAATGCCGGTATATCATTTCCTATGAGCAATATTTTATTAACATACAGTACTAAGAATATAATCGTGCTCCCACTAAACTTTTTGTTCACTCAGGTTCTTCTTCGTATCTAACAAAATTGAACTTTTCAATTGTCTTGTTAAAGCGAATATTCCACTATAGGTTTTATATCCTTTTAAGGTTCAACTAAAGTCCATACTTTATTTTCCTTCATGGATTTCACTTACGATTTAATGGCGTTTTGTCATTTCTCATAGTCAGAACCATGTATCGCTCTCTCTCATCATTATGATCAACCCCATTTGATACATCATCTTGTACCATTAGATTTATTCTATTTGATACATGACGTTCTCGTGTAGACCTCATAAGAGACTCTTGTATAAATTGCTCACCTTGTGTTGGATTTGGTTGTTGTTCAATTTGGTTTTGAATTAGTTCATTAACCTATCTTGTAATGATCCGATCAATCATTTTGAGAATTAGCATCCCGTTCGATGGCTTATGGTCTCTAGCAGCTTCGTATCATGTATATGACTTGCGTGTGTGGTCGAGTTCAGTTTTCGGATGATTCAGGATTGATTTGGAATGATGATTCTTGCTTTAGGAGCTTAACCAATAAGAGTTGATTGGAGTTTGACTTTTGTGTAGACGATTCCAGAATGGTATTTTGATGATTCCAATAGCTCCGTATGGTGATTTTAGACTCAGGCGTGTATCTGGATTTGGATTTAGAGATCCGTAGGTTGCCTTGATACATTTTGGCAAAAATTAGATTGTTGAAGGTTTGGAAGGTTGAGAGAATTGACCGGGAGTTGACTTTGTTGATATCGGGTTCGAATTTCAATTTCAAGAGTTGGTATAGCTCTGTTGTGTCATTTGGAACTTGCATGCAAAATTTGACGTCATTCCGAGTTGATTTGATATGATTTGGCGCGAGTTATAGAAGTTGAAAGTTCATAAGTTTATTAAGCTCATTTTGAGGTGCGATCCGTAGTTTTGATGTTGTTTGATGTGATTTGAGGCCTCGAACAGGTTCGCGTTATGTTATGGAACTGATTTGTATGATTGGACGGGGTCCCGGAGGCCTCGATGTGTTTCGGATAGGCTACAGGCCATTTCCTTCTATTTTTGAACTGTTGATTTCTGTCACCTGGTGTTCTTCAATGCGATTGCGATGAAGAATTCCCGTTCGCGTAGTGTCTTGTGGAATCTGGCACTTTAATCCCTGAATTACGTGTTGTATGATCAGTGTTGAGGTGACGCACATGCTATGTGACGGGCGTGAGGGCGTACACTGTAGAAATTGTGACTCAATCGATTCCGTGGAACTGTGTAGTCATCTTATCTGAATATTATTACCGTACACTATGTGTTAGAGAATTTGAGCTGTGATTTATGTTAGAAATCATGTTTAGGCTATTTGCTGATACTATAGGGACCAACAACGGTCGTTCTTTTGTTGTTGAGTTATTTGCTTAATTTGCAGTTATGTACACAGTCGCATTCATCATTGCTTATCATATCTCATTCTCTGTTATCATTTATGGTCACTTCATGTATCATTGTTTTTGGGTTGATTGGCATGAGTGTTGTGAGCCCGAGAGACTGGAGAGATTGATAACTAAATGAGGCCGATGGCTTGTTTGTGAGTGAGATTAATAGGATTGGGTTGCGCGCCGCAGCGGGTACTATTGACTCATGATGGGACCGGACTGCATGCTGCAACAGGTATTATTGACTCATGATGGGATCGGGTTGTATGCCGCAACATATATTATTGATCCACGATGGGATCGGGTTGTGCGCCGCATCAGGTTTTATTAGCGCTTGGGCAGGATCCGCCCTTCCGGAGTCTGACATACCAGCAGTGAGCGCAGGTACCGTATAATGCTGAGTGACTGAGTGTGATGAGTGAGAATTGAGACAGTCAGATTGAGTACTCTGAGAGCGTGAGTACGTGAGGTTTTCATTGTATTGCATCACATGTGACATGCACATTGACATGTAGATATAGAGATGTAATATTCCTCATATAAGTCATACTTGGCATATTTTATCTATATTGAGCTTAACTATACAACCTGGAAGCATGTCTATATTCCTGTACTGTGTACCAACAGATTATGAGTTACTCTAACATATTATTGTCATATTTTCTGTCATTCTATACTGTTAAATTTTGTATTTGGACGGTATTTGTTGAGCTCGTCATTGCTTTCAGCCCAAGGTTAGTCTTGTTACTTATTGAGTACATTGGTCGGTTGTACTCATACTACACTTTGCATTTCGTGTGCAGATCCAGGTATTTCCGGTCACGGCGGTTGCTGATTTTGGAGCTTTATCAGTTTGGAGACTATCGAGATAGCTGCTTTGACGTCCGCAGACCTTGACTCTCCTCCTTTTTATTTTTAGTTTATTTATACTATTCTACCTTCCTAGATAGTGTTTTAGCAGTTAAACCATGTCATTGTATAGGTGCTCATGTACTCAGTGACACCCGAATTTTGGGAAATTTTGTATTGAGTTGTGGTGTTTTCTTCTAGTTATTATGAGATTTTATTTACTTAAGCTTATTTCAGTATGTTTTTAAATTAAAGATGCATGTATTTTTGAGATGTCGGCTTGCCTAGTATCGCGATAGGCGCCATCACACATGTAGATCCTATTAACATAGTTGAGTTCTACCATCATGATAGCAAATAACTTATTAAATTTTATACTCACAGGGTAGTCCAGGCGTCTAGTATAAAATTAAATAATTCTTCCAATCCATGCATCTAATGCAATAAATAATCTTAACATATTTTCGAACTATAAATCTTATGGTTGTCGGGCTGCTCTTTATAAACAAAAAACAAATAAAATTATTTATTTTTATAGATAGCTTTACAATAAAATATCTTATATTTTATTATTTAAGGACTCAAATTTTCGTAAGAGGGAATTGTTACTAAAATAACTTTTAATAACATGATAATCAAATCTTTTATAGCACGTGAATTTAGTTCGAGTTGTAAACAAGCTTAGTCCTAAATTAATTTACATCGCATGTAATACAAATAATTCAAAATTATGTAACAAACCAGCACGTGACATAAAAACAAAGTTCTAACATTCTTCTAACATGTTTATATAAGTTCAATATTCTTCTAACATGTTTATCTAATACATCACACATATCACATAAAAAAAATTCATGCGAGAACATTATTATTAATTAATATCTCAAGAACTAATAATAATTAAAATAATAGTAAAATCCAACAAAATTATTATAGATTACCGTCGTATCTAATACAAAATTTTAAATTTAAGTTATGAACTATCTCAATAGTTTAACTTATATGAATATATATTTTATTCACAATAAAATAATATCAATCCATATGCACTCAAACAATTTGACAATTGCACAAGACACAAGTATTATGATTTGAACTATTCAAATATAATTTATAATATTTCGTAAATAAATTTTAGACACAATAAACCACGGCTCTGATACCACTATAGGATTGCAAATAGATGTCTATAACACACAGCGACAATAACAATCCTAGGCAGATCTTTTCGTGTTTAAAATTTATTTACATGTCAAAGATCGGATTTAAGATGTACCTGGCAAGAAGAGTCTCGTTTCAAAATTCTTCGATAGTGGGAAGACTCTATGCGTATCCACACTGAGACTGATTCTTGCTATCAACTATTTGATTAATGAAACCCGCGAACAAATTGAATAAAAATATTGTGTTAAAATTTTTCTCAAAATCTCAACTCAAATGTAGAAGAACAAGATACACTTTTCTTGTAATTGTATTTTTTCTCTTGGCTTTGTAATGCATTCTCACTTTCACAAAGTGATTTTTCTTCTCAAGACTTCTACGACAACTTTTTTCTGTCATCCTTTATATAACATCACCTATAAACTCTTTTCCTATTTGGTTGGGGTAATGAGTAACTTAAGGTAAAAGTTTATACCAAAAATAAACTTTATGGAATTTCATATAAAAATTCTAACCATTAGGAATTATCCAATGAGTCGGTTCAATGATCATATCTATATGCATCATCTATCTATGTAATTTTAGTTAATGAGATCAACTAATCTTTATCCCATAAAGACGATCACATAAATATTGATCTAACCGTGTTACTAATGTCAAAATTAATAGTCATATGATCAAGAACAAATTTAGATTAAATTATAAGAAACTTTACTTTCAATATCATGATCTCCATTATGATGACAAGTCTCAAAATTTAATCAAGGACCTTATCAAATCAATAAAATAATTAATAATAATGATAAAAAAATATCAAATGCCATATATACTTTATGTAAAAATAACATTCACAAAATATATTCAAATCATCAAATACGAGATTGAATGTAGGACATATCTACTATATCCCAAACACTTCTGCCTTTATCCAAAAAAAAGAAAGATGTTGAAGTCAATTTTTGCCTTCGTCCTCCGCATGTTAACATTTTTTTTTTTTTTTAACAATACTAATAAAGATTGTTTTTAGTTTTGAAATGGATATAACTATATAAGTATGTTTTTCTCTAGTCAAGAGCCTTACTCAAAGTTTGGCATCGGGATGGAATGGATCAGCTTCCAAATTTTTTTATTTGATTCAACTAGTAGTCAAACCTCCATCAGTTTAAAATCCATAATGTCCGACATATCATAATAAGTATTTTGATAGTATTGAATGTCTCAAAGAGCACAACAAGTGCAAATCGATCTAAGAAATGTCTCAAAAAGCACAACAACAAGAGTGCTACAACTACAAGGAATATTGCTGAATTTGTAACAACACCTTTCAGATCTAAGGGTGACTTTACAAATCGATCGCTGCTGCAATTTCTTTGATCGGAAATACAAAAGTTCCTGCAATAGAACAATAATTTTTTTTTTTTAAACGATGAGTTTTTGAATTTGAAACTCTCAGTTCTCTTTATTACCTTTTTCATATTTCACAACCAGGCCTTCACCCTTCTTTTACAAATAAGCTGCAAAGATTATAGAAGTTTGAACCACATATTTTGACTTTTTTTAGTTTGAGCTATAAATTTTATAATATAAAATTATGCTTGAACGTGATTTGTGTATCCTACTAGAGTGTGAAATGTGAATAAACTGTAGTGATTGTAATTGTGTTTGTGAGGCTAGATTAGGAGTTCTCTTTATATTATAAGTTATATGAATTGAAAGTTTAAACTAGTTTAAATGTCATGCTAATATATAGTTATTAAAATATTTCTTTATTTCACATAATTATTAAATATTGAGTATTTTTCTCTAATTTGCAATATTTGTCATTTAGTTATTATAAACATTTATTTACTTTTTCTCAATAAAGGCGATTAAAAATTAAATTTAATGGCAATTCAAAAAGCTTTAAAAAAAATAGAAAAGGACATATTTTTGCTAAAAATAAAATACAAAAAATAAGTGGTGGTTTATAACTGTCGTTAATTTTAGGCTTGCTTAAATTATTTTGTGGTGACTCTGTGCAATAGCTTGAAGCCTAGAACAACCTCCACAATTAGTCCAATTACGATGGTTCTTAGTAGTCTTTGTGGCGGCTTAGACTCGCCTCCAATATAGTTAAACTTGTTATCAAACAGTTTTGTTTAGCCAAGGTTTAGTTAATTTAGTGACTATTATTTTAGCATCAATTTAGTATATTTCAAATGATAGTTTATTTTGCGACAGCTCTTTACAATTTAGCAGTTGCGTTAAAATTATAGTTATTTTTACGAAGTATTTGCTTGTAGTGGCTCTGTAGCTGTGGCCGAAGCAAAACGAAAATATTGATTATAAATATAAAAAAATTCATTTGTTTATTTCTTCAAATGTTGATATAGCTTACTTGATTCGCAGACAAATTTATCCTAAGATTACAATGTTCAGATTAATAATCCCTGAATTATTTAGTATTATTATTTTATTCCATTCATCGGATTAAAAATCAATTATACGGTGTATAATCTATAATTATATATATTTAGTTCAAACTGAATAAACTTGGATAACTTGTTGTTTCTAATTTTAACCATGGACATATTGCCTCCACCAAAATAAGGAATGTTTTCAGCTTTTATTTTATTATTATATTATACATTTGTTGTTTCGTGCAACATAATATTATTCAAAGTACCTTCCCCAGTGCCGTGTAAGGCAGCAATCAGAGTTCAATTCTTTCAGTTCTACAACAATTTTGTTAAACCATAGGAAATGAAAATAAAGCCTAATAAACCTGCATATCATCAATAATCATACTCAGAGACAAGAATGTATTATATTTACACTCCCTAAGAAAAGTTATAAATACATGATTAGCATTCGTATTGTATTTACCAGTATATGCATCCTCATTGTCATATGGGCAAGTTTATGGACATTAGCTGAGATATCAACAAATAATACTGTTAAACCTTTTGAACGTCGTCAATGAGCAGAATATATCATGAAACACACCTATAAATCTTCTAAAGAATCAGTTTTTAGCATATAATTCAAAACAAACTAAACACCAAACTTTCATTGGACCCCATATATAAAAATATAGTGTTGCTTTTAACAAAATTGTCACACTTCAACCACAAAAGATATCGAAGAGAAGAAATGCTTGAACATCACAAAGCAAAGTGCATTATGGCTAAAATATCAATTTAAATGACATAATTTTAGGAGTTCGAGTACTCATTAAGTGGATGGAATTTAATTCTAAAATACAAGTATGGTGAGGCTAAATAACAACGTATTCATATATAAAGACGATAGTTAATTCTAGTTGACTATGATACATAAAGATAATAAAAATCCTACTATGTTGCTAAAATTCCATCTGCAACGCAAGGAAGCACTTACAACTTCTGAGCTACAGAAAGCCAAAATCAATACTATCAAATATCAAGGGTGTGTTTGGTATGAAGGGAAATATTGGAAAATATTTTTTAGTTAATATTAATTTTGATATATAATTTATCCTAGTTTTAGTTAATATTAATAACTAAATACTTGACAAATTTAATTGCAAATTTTATACTGAAATTTTCCCTCTAATCCCTTTAATATGAGGGCCCCTGACTGTTATAAGTTAAAAGTTAAATCTCATATTATCTATTTTTGGAATGTAATTTAAAAACGAATAAGTAAAGAGAAACATAGCATGAGAGAGTAGCACAAGAGTTGTTCTCTTCAAATCAAACATTGAAAAAGAGAAAAAGGAAAATAAGAGAAACGCCCCTAATAGAAGAAAACGAAGAGTAAAAAATGAAACAAGAAAAAATATATATTATATTAGTTAAATTATATTATATGATAAAGAATGGAAAAAACTAGACAATTGAAAAGGCAAGATAAAAAAAGCCACCAACCATCATTAAATCCACCGCATTTGAACCACAGACCGCCATTTTAACTCCAATTTGTCTGCAAAAAAGTTGGAAAAAGCCAAAAAAGGAAAAAGTAAAAAATAAAATAAAATGAAAGCAAACAATTTCTACTACTTGTGTACTCTTCTTCTTGTTGCTTTAGCATAGTGACAAAGAATCACTCTTTCATGGCCATGCCTAAGCGCGTGTACCAATCTTGGAAGGCCAACAACGTAAGCCATATATATTTAGCTCTAGATTATGCACACTTAAATATTAG
This sequence comes from Nicotiana obtusifolia, assembly GCA_002018475.1. Lineage (NCBI taxonomy): Eukaryota > Viridiplantae > Streptophyta > Magnoliopsida > Solanales > Solanaceae > Nicotiana > Nicotiana obtusifolia. The sequence continues at coordinate 60,133 of MCJB01029450.1, read as the reverse complement.
TATATATTTTTTCATATATTTCTCTGCTTTTTTTTCTTTTTATTTTGGTTGAGTTAATGGTTTCTTTTGAAGTATATCGACAATTGGGTGTACGTATTGTGTTAAAGCTTGATGGGTTTGTGTTACTTTACTGGAATTTGATGTGGGGTTTGTTGTTTCACTTAGCTTGTATTGAAGGGAAAAAAGTGAAAGCTTTGGTCTTTTCGGAGTGTTGGAGGTGGGTTTTTTTTTGTTGAATTCTTTGTCTTGAGTTTCAAGTGTTGTTTATTCATATTATTTGAACTTGTTGTGAAGTAGTAAAATTTGATGGCTAGTGGCAGCGGTGGAGCCAGAAATTCTAACTAGGGGATTCAAAAAACACTACACTAAATTTCTATTTATATAAAGGGATTCAACAAGTTATATATATACATAATTTTCAAAGAGCTATTATCCGGTGAAGGGAATTCAGTTGAACCCCGTCACCATACATAGCTTCTCCACTGGCCAGTGATCTCAAATGGTTTCTTATGGTCCAATGAGAGGTTTATCATTAGATGAAATGTTGTTGATCAGTTCTAATTAATAAAGTATCAGCATTAATAATCTTTACAATGTTGTGTTTTTTTTGATTGCTTGGTCATTGTTGTGGCAAAAGTTGTCATTTGCACTATGCTTGTCGAGTTTAAAGTATTGAAATGCTTAATATTTGCTTATGGAAACTTGTAATTTCGACATTTAAGAGCTTTCTTCCAACTGATAGTTATCTGTTATGACCTCGACATACTGTTTTGGTGTAAAACGGGCATACTTTATGACCTGAATTTGTGATATTTCGAGTGGGATTGTCATTCAAGTCCTAGAACAGTAAAGACTTGAATTAACGCCATTGCATTTATTGCAGTGCCTCGTATTAATTATCTAATATGTTAACGTGACCCCTCGAGCTTCAGGTGATGAAGCAACTTGAGTTCATGAATTATTTGTGGTACTGATAACCGAAAAATGGCGTGTCTCTGATGACATTGTGGTGCTAACGTGGGCTTGATTAAAAGCATGTTATTGGAGTCCGATGTATTGTTGGACGGCAACATGCCACTAGCTGAATGTTGCCTGAGCGCTGATGAGAAATGTGTTGGTCAATGAAAAGGTGTTGCTGGGCAGCGGCATGCCGCTGGTTGAGCATTGACCGGAGACATGTTACCAGACAACATGACACTAAGTATGCGTTGACCAAAAGGTGTTGTCATACAGTAACTTAGTGCTAACTTAGTGTTGACTACAAATTGTCAGTCGATGGCGCCGGACTTGCCAGCTGACTTATGCTGACAATTAACATGGCAAGTGCTGCTGGAACAATGGCCTGAAGAGGCTGGAACAATGGCCGGATAAGACGAGGAATAGCGGTTGCAATGGTACATTTGTTAGAAAAAGATAAATAGACATCACCAATGAGATGCAGTGCTGTCGAATCATCACCAGCATCGAACTGGCAGGAAGAGATGAGAAAGACCACCTGGAAAGGGATGAATGGTCACTTGAAAGAGTGGGATGTTTCCTCATGCACGTATTCTTCTATTTGTATCCATTCACGAGCTATGTTTTGGACATATTGCTTTAGGCGATAACTATTAGCAGGGCTTTTCCTATTGCAAGAGAAATGCTGAATAACACTTGCAAAATATGTGGCCATGGTTATACTATTTCTTCCCAAAGGAAAGAATGCTTTGTTAAGTTTTTGTTCTCTATACTATGTATAGATAGTGCATTCCGTAGATGGAGGTCTGTATTTCCTACAGAGAAAGAAGTAGTTCCTATTGGTAGAGCAGGGTCAGCTGATAGAAATAGAAACACCACTACTGGATCTCTCCTAAGTCACATTATATGTGAGTACGGTTGTGATATTGGTACTGACGGAGAGCAGCTAACATTCATATCTTTGCGCAACTCTAAAATTTTAAGTTTAAAATTTATTGCAAAATCTAGAATTGCAAATTCGTTTATGTTGGAGTCAAGCTCGTGAAAGGCTGTGGTGGCTTGAACATTGCGATGCACTATCAGGGATTCACTCATCAAACTTGCAAGTTCCTATTGTTGATTCATTTTTTGTTGGAACGCCATAAGTTGATGCTTCTTTTGTTTCAAAGTGGTAATATAAAATATACCTTGGTGGTTTAAGGGTATTACCAATGATGTGATTCAGATAGAGCACCAATTGGTGAAATGAATCTAGGGCGGTGTTTCTGTAATACAACGGATTTCCTACATCTGCTACAAACTCTTTGGAAACTGTAATATAGCTGGGGATCTTAGCCTTCTTTGATCAATAAAAGGATTTTGTGGTGCCTCCTGACAATGTGGAGGGAAAAATCTCACCTCTTCTCAAACATGAGTACACTTTATAGTTTATATTTGCAACCTCAAAGTAAAAGTCTGTGGTTTCTCCTAAAGAAACTGCCCCATCAAAAGAAGAAAAGAAAAAGCAGTGGCTACAACGCCCAGAAAGCACCTTCAGTGCCCCAGGGAACCAGAAAGACGTGGACTTGATTTGCCGTCTGTAAAGTAGATTACTAATTGTGATCAATTGTTTGTTTCGTAAAACAAGAACCTATCTATTGATTTCTCAACTTTGAGTATGACTATGCTTCTGTTCTCTTGGACACATGCCCTTGTACTTGACTCTTTTTTTGTTTTTATTTTTTTGCTGATTATGTAATGTGCAGAAATTCTTGCTTGGCGGGAGGCTGATATTTGGACCAGATGCTAAGTCATTGATTATTACCTTCACGCTCATCCTTGTCCCTGTTGTTATATTTTGTGTGTTTGTGGCAAGAAATCTCGTGCATGAACTCCAGCCGGGAAGTGCAGGATATACAATTTTGGTGATAGCTATTGTCTTCACAATTTATGTTAGTTTCTTAGATCTTCCTTTTAATGGTCTTTAATGATCCATCATACTTGGCATACGTTTCAAGAAAATTCCTTGTGTTCCTTCCTCAATTTCTTTGAATGGAAATCTATGAACATTCCCGTTTCTTCTCTCCCAGAAAGGATGTACATTTTATTTTTTTTGGGTTGCAAAAATACCCCATTGTCTATCGTTTTGTTTACATTGTTTTCAGTTGCCTTTAATGTAGTTTTGGTTGCCGTAGGTCTTCTTACTTCTACTCTCAACATCAGCAAAGGATCCTGGCATTGTCCCCCGTAATTCTCATCCTCCAGAGGAAGTACTAGGGTATGAATCTTCAGCTTCTGTTGAAGCTACCACTAGACCTTTGCCTCGCACCAAAGAAGTGCTTGTGAATGGTTTGCCAGTGCGAGTTAAATATTGCGAAACATGCATGTTGTACCGTCCGCCAAGATGCTCTCACTGTTCAGTATGTGATAATTGTGTGGAACGATTTGATCACCATTGCCCTTGGGTGGGTCAATGCATAGGGAAGGTAAGTACATCCATTTTCATTACCATTTCTTTTCGCAGTTAATGGAGAATCTGCTATTTGTTGCATGTCTTACGCCTCCCAATCTCTTTGGTTCATCTAAAGATGAAACTTGGCAACTGTATCCTGGCTCCGAATTGTTTATATAAGTTTCTTATGCGTATATGTGTAAGATTTCTAGGAGAAGAGAAGCTTATCTTCTACTTTAATTGCTGTTTACTGTTTGGATATCCTTTGAGACACTTATTCCTTTTTTCTCTTCTTCTTTTTTGGTGTACAGCGGAACTATCGTTGCTTCTTTCTCTTTGTTTCGTCAACAGCCCTCCTTTGTGTTTTCGTCTTTTCGATTTCAGCTTTGTATCTGAAACTTCTTATGGATGATTCTGGAACTATTTGGAAAGCTATCAAAGAATCACCAGCATCTGTGGCATTAATGGCCTATTGTTTTATTGCACTGTGGTTTGTTGGAGGTCTAACTGGCTTCCATTTGTATCTCATGGGTACAAATCAGGTTAGTTTGGTTTTATACCTCTTACTGACAATAACTTAATTCTTATCTGCTGTTGTGCATCCGAGTACTATCATAGTAATATTTTTAATTCCTATATGATGGCTCTGTTATTGTCATGGTGTTATTGGAAAGTCGAATACAATCTCGTGTTTAGGAAATGATTAGGAGATGCCTAGAACATGGTGACATAGTTGTTTCCTATTTGTCCTCTATTTGCTATCGTGGGAGGGAATTCTTTATTTACTTTTCTTCTTTACATTTTTTGGCTATTTTTTAAGTGTCGTTGTTTCCAAAAAATGTGACATATGTTTAGATGATTCCGTTAATAGTATATATTGGAGGAAGTGGAATATTCTTGTTCAAGAATATGATCTATAGTTAAGACTTATTATTAACCAATTTAAAATGTAAAACATGTTTCCTTGAATAATTCTTTTTAATGTTTTTTATTTGCCTTGCGAATCGTCAGCATGTTGTTTTCCTGTCCATGTTAATGGTTCTTAAATTCCTCATAAAGAGCCTCTATAAGGGCTAGCTTGTCGATGTAGTTATAAAGAACAAATGCAGGAGCTTGTTCCATCGCATGTGCCGTTTCTTTTGCTTATATTTTATAAGATTCCTGAACAAGGAAGTTTTTCTCCTTTTTTTTTTTTTT
>MCJB01029450.1:17324-55523 GCA_002018475.1 Nicotiana obtusifolia | reverse complement strand
GGGGGGTAAGACAACTCTATTAGCATTCAAAGATGAGTGCTCTGTGTGCTCCTACGGAGAGCAAATTTTACATCTATTTAGGAGCAAATGCTGTTGAAAATAGAATTGGATGAGTGCCTTTTGTCATCTTATCACACTTTCAAGAAACTACTTGACTGATAAGCAGCTTTTAGTGGCTGTATGTCAATTGTTGTTCGAGAAAGGAAATTGATTTTCTCCTGATAACATACAGCTTTTACTGGCTGATTGTATTTCGCGATGATGATGGTTAGAAAATTTATTGGATATTAGTACGTTATAGAATGATTCTGTTTTTATTTGGAACATCTTTTGTTTCTTTTTGAATATCGACCATTACCTTTTTATCTTTTTCTCCTCGTGCTTAATTTTGACATGTTTTAGTTACTAATGATCTGTGCAGACCACATATGAGAACTTTCGCTATAGGGGAGATAACAGGAACAGTGTGTATAACCGGGGATGCATCAGCAATTTTCTTGAAGTATTCTGCTCAAGGATAGAACCTTCAAAAATCAATTTCCGTGGATATGTACAGGAAGAGGCATCAAAGCCTCCTAAGAGTAACGTTCAAGAAACAGAAATAGATGTCTCTGATGGGGATACACGAATTAAGGTGGAAGACGATCTTGATATTGGAGATGATATCATGAAGATATCCCAACGACGTAATTCTGAGGAAGTTGGTGATGTTAGAGGTAGAGGAAGTGACAGGTCGCCCATTGTTCGTTCTGAGGTTGACTTTGGATTTGGTCTGGAGTCTCATTTTACCTCCAGACCCTCTTACTAGCCGGGGCAGAACAAGTGAAAAGAAACTAAATTCAATATCACCAATTTTTTCAATGACTCCTACTTCCTTCTGCTGGCATTATTTGGAGCACTCAGAAGGACGTTCAACTGATCATTTATTGAGATTTAAAAATGTAATACGATACTTATCGCTAGCCATGAACGTGCACTGGCTTGCTCTTTCTCAGGGTTCTCTGGCTCTTCTTGTTCTCGTAAGGATGATATGACATCTTTGTTGGAGGGAATGGATGGTCGCTTTTACAATCGTGCTGGTTATAAGCGATTCTTGGAAAAACTATAGCTGTAGATGAAAGGCTGGTTAAATTCGTTAGTTTGTATCTATCTCCTCCGGAATTTGAAGAATGTGTACATCTTTTCTTGTGGTTTAGGGTGCTTTTCTGCAAATTAAGCTAAGTCTTTGTATTGTAACACAAGAGCAGCAGTTGAGTTCGTTTATCAAGGTGGATAGGGATTGTTTATCTCTCTACTCTTTGAACATCTTCATATTAGGTTAATCGGTTTGACCTTTCAAATAAAGATTATGAGCGAATAAAGCATAAGCAGTTCTTAAGATATTGGACATGAATATGGCTTTGTCCCTTAAAAACTAGATTAGAAAGTTTTGGGAGTGTTCTTTTCAAAATTTAAACCAATAAAATCTCATCTTAAATCAATGATTGAAAAAGTCATTAAATGAAATTTAATATAAAATTAACTAAAAACTTTGCATCTCAAAATTTTTAAAAAAATAAAATTAAAATTTTATAAAACCTTAAGTTACTATTAGTTTAGCCGCATCTCGTCTTTTTGGTGGAAAAAATACTAAATAAACCTTTGTAGCACTATCAAAAGGTAATATGCAAGCTTTCTAGAAGCACAAAGGGGTCGTCTAGAATGATAACGATAATAATAATTTTGAGATTGTTTACCTGTGAAACGGTACAATTGAATTTATACGTGGTTTATAAACAAATGAGTTGATTTGATCAAAAAATAATAGATGGATCAGATAAAAATGTAAGACTTAGCCTTAAAATTGAAGTAAAACTACAGACATCTTAGTCCAGGGCGCACGCTTCCGGAGGTAGTAAAGACAATATAAATAAGCAAGAACGTAAATCGTTACTGAGCTTTTGATAGAATAAGGTGTATGCTTGTCAGAAAATTCATCCCCTTACAATGATAATAGAGCTCACAATTTATAGTTACATTTAGGGAGCAAGGTCCTAGGATCAAACCCCTCTTAAATGACAATTATGAGGGCCATTGAAGAATATGTAACGGTGGGTAGTGAATGTCATATTCTTTGTAACGGATCATGCATTTAATGCTATATAATATTCTTCATTGAATGCTACCGGATGGCAGGCATTTATTTTGCCTTAATGAGTATCATTCTCTCTGACGACAAGCGAGATCACTGCCTTCGGGTTCGACTGTCTTCGACTCCACGTGTCGCTTTCTCGTGCGATTATTAAATATGAACATATTTTACCCCATATAGATAGTCCATCTGCTTTCCGGTGGCATCACTTTGTGTCACCGCGAAGTTGGTTGAGATACCTTTCTCGGCGAGAAATTCACTGACCCCCTCTGAAAAGTTTCTGACGGTTGATTAGATGCACGTCTCTCCGTATTTAATGCCCCGAACACGCGTCATCCTATGATTTAGTATTATTTTTGCCGGTTATCGAGGTAATTATTGCCACGATTTTAGCCGCCTTTTCCTTTACTTATACGCATCAAACTTCTTCATTTACACTTCATAATTTTCCAAACTCTCTTTACGCAACTTGTGCTTTGTCTTCAACCTTTCTTTAACCTTCTTCTTGGGAGAAAACTTTCCTTCTGTTCTAATAAAAAATGGCCTCTTCTTCCAGAAACACTAGTTCCTCAAAGAACAAAGATAAAGCTGATGACGCTCCTCCTCCTACGGTGAGTACCATCATCCCAAAGAATCTTGTCACAACTAAGGACTTCGAAGAGAAGTATCCTTCCGCTCACCCTCGTACGTGGGTCGTTAGCGTATACCCTTCTTCCATCCGTCCTTCCAGTATTCCTACTGTGAAGGAAGACTATCATTGCTAAGATTTAGACATTATCGCTCTTGATCTGGCGGAGCGGATAACCTTACCCAAGAAGGATTTTATGTACTTTTATGCGTATCCCTTCACCTTAGGGTCGTTATCTTAAAGTGGAGAGCTTGACTCCATCATCATAGAGTTCTGCGTCCGCTACCAGGTATGCCTGGCACAAGTAAGTCTTTCTGTATGGAGGACAGTCGCATGTCTTCGGCGTCTATGCCAGGAGACGAGAGAGGAGCTAACCCTAGCTCGATTAATGAATCTTTATTCCCCCAAGATTTTTCGTGGGAGAATGATAAATTTCAGCAAGCATGGCCACTATGCTCTGCTATCCAGCACGGATGATAACAACGACCGTAGGTGGATGGAACGATTTGTTGCAGTTGCCACCGGTGATATCATTCCGGCCACGACTTCATCCTTTCCGGAATTATGGAACCGCACTCGTAAGCTCACCATTTGTCTTTTCTTCCATTACAGATCGTCCCATATCGCTATTGACTCTTCTTCTTTCGCTTATTTCAGCAACTCGGTGGGTACCACCTAGGGTTGAAGGCTTAGACCAGTGGGTCCAAAAACTTTTGGATGTTACTACGCCTGAGACCCGTACGTGGGAAGAACTGGCCCTTAAATACGGGTGGAACGCCAAAAATCATGGTAAATCGAACTCATCATGTGTTTACTTTTCTCATAAAGATCTTAATTAACCTTTCTCTCCTATTGAATTAAGGTCTACCCCAGGGCTCAGTTGTCGTCCCCAAGGCGGACGTTTTGGCTAATCCTGCTGATGCTGCGAGGTTGCTGCAAGAATCTCTTACACAAATAGGTGTCTCTGGGCCTGCTTCTGGTGCAAATGCTTATTCTCGGAGTCCCCGGCCGGAGAACAAGCAACAAAAAGGAAATGTTCATCCACGGTCAGGGGAAAGAATAAAAAGGCAAAGAACGCAACATCTGAGCCATCCCCTGATGTTGTGGAAATGAGCGGGCGCGCCTGAGCCGGTCTCAGAAACCGTGGTGATCGAAGATGATGGAGAAGCCAGTGATGATGGGGCTTCTTTACATAGAAGACGATTACCTTCATCAGCTCAACAGAATGCTCAGTCTGTGGAGTTAGCTGCACCAACCGAGGACGATGCCACGACACTCTGGGGGAGTTTGATGTGGTAGAAGATGCCAACTCACACTTCCGAGTACCGGCTGCCACCCCGATACTGTAAGGCTGAGTACCGGGCCCCTTCCGTCTTCAGTTGACGAGCAACCAACAACCAGCACTGCATTGGCCGTAGCTGCTTCTCACCCTACAACGTCATCTGCTTCATCTCCTTCTTCACCATCCCTGCCTTCACTACCAGCAACTGCTACATCATCCCTACTGGCCGTGATTGTCTGAGAGGAGAACATCCCTCTTCCTAAGTCCCCAGTTCACGGGAACTTGGGGCAAACTTATGCTGCACCCTCAGAAGATCCCCAAAGGAGGAGGAGCGTCACCCTCTCGATTTCCACCGAATTTCATCTGTTGTCCCGGCCAGTGGAACTTGCTAACTATCTGAAGCCCTTGGATTAGAGAAAGATTGGGAAAAAACACAAACTCTCTCGGGAGAGTGTTTGTTGAACAATGCCATGCACAATGCAGCGGTAGTATAGTCTTTGTTTTCTCTGTTGTTTCTTCTATCTGTGTTATGGCAAGGTTTTGAATTTGCATTCTTGTTTCGTAGGCCAACTTTCTTGCTTCCGAGGGCCTTCAAAGGCTAATTCACGATAAAGAGGAACTTACCTACAAGCGGGATCAACTTTTGGCCGAGCGGGACTAAATTGCTGCTCGCCTCTCAGAATTGGAAGCACTAGCTGATGTGGCCGTGGAATTGGAGGCTCGGTTGCAGCAAAGAGAGCAATAAGTAGTGACCCTTAGCCAAGAGGTTGCCCCATTAAGGGCACAATTTGAAGAAACTAAGGCCAAATGGGTTGAAGTCCATATGTCGTTCTTGCTGCATCCGATCGTGAGGCTGCCTCTGCTGAAAGATTGAATAGCTTGGAGGTAGCCTTAAACTCCAAAGCTGAAGAACTTGCTCCTGCTGAGGAAAAGCATGCCCGGTTGGAGGAGAAGCATAAGAAGACCTTAGAGCATAATAAAATTTACAGCTCCACTGTCTTTGATTTTGATGCCAGCCTCCGATCCATGAGATTCGTGCGAGATGACCTCTCTGCTGAGGTCGGCCAGCTTAAAGAAGAACTTCAGCGCCAAGTAGCTTCCCTCATTGTTGAAAAAATATATGTTATGTACAGTATGAGGAGAAAAACCTTGGAAGAGGCCAAAGTAGGTGTCATTGACTTTGATGTCGAGATTGCTAAGGCACCGTGAGCTGAAGCTAGCTGCAAAAAGAGGTCTTCCGACCGGCCTGATGCCACTGACTCTTCTAGCTCCGGTTCTGAGTTCCCGGGAATGGAAGAAGAACCGGAAGGCAATGATGTTGAAAGCTAAAATGATGAGGGTCAAGATGTTGAGCCAGAGACGAATCCTCCTACTTCCCCTAAGGGCGCAAATGCTTCTCTTCCTCCGGGTTCTGGAGATGTAGTAGCTTAGTTTTTGTTTTCTTTTCTTTCTTATATCTTTGTACTTGTGCTGTTCGACACACTTATTGTGAATAGGAACACTTTTTCGTTCAAATGTCGTATAAGTTTTTCTCCTTGCGTCCTTTAGTTTAAGTATTTGCGCAAGTTTGCTCTTCGCGTCTTTTTTTCATTTAAGTGTTTGTGCTAGTTTTATTGTTTGCGTCTGATTGTACAAGGTTTCAGGTGTATTTTTCCCCGAAAGCATTTGGATTTCGGGCATAAGTTCTTCCTTAATCAACCCTTTAACGTGAGGGTTTTCATAAAAGGGGCCCTCTTATGTTTATGGTGCTCTAGAAGAGGATGTCTCATGTTCATTATGGCACTAGCATTTAGAGTATTTGTTTAACTTTCAAATGATAAAATCAATTCATCGTTCGGAAAAGAAACAAGATAGAAATAAAAGGACTTTACTTTATTCCTTCCATTTTTAAAAGTATAAGCATTCGATGTGCTAAAAGGAAATTGTCATTTCTTGTGGCTAACTTGTACAACTTGTTTCTATGGGGCTGACCGCACAGTCCCCGGTCCCGATGATACAACTATATTTTCTGGTTTTGTATTCCAGTCGAAGTGGCAGTCATTGTTTCCATATCCTCATACCATTCCCCCAGTGTTCGAATGCGAAGAATGCGAATTTGAACACTAGAAGTTTTGCTCTTTCGAGGATTCACCAGTGAATTGCTAGATAATCTCAGTTCGATATCAAACTTCACTTCCCCTTAGGAATTTATGCTATCGAGCCAAAGATTATCTAACAATCACCCAGTGGTTTGCACTTGTGAACAGTCGGGTAATCTCTGTTCGACAGCAAACTTTACTTTCCAATAGGAACTTTGCTATTGAGCAAAAGACTATCTAACCGCTCCGTAGTAGTTCTTTACTTATGTGCCTTGTCATTTAAAAATCTTATTGTTGCTGTTGAACCTTCCTTCGTAGTATGCTTTCCGTTGCTGCCTCGTTAAAAACTTTGCCAGAAAAACCTAATTGGGACAAAAACTGGACGAAAGGAAAAAGAGTGCAGCACATACTTTCAGTACAAGCGATGTTTATCAGCAATAGTATCTCTTGAGGTGTGCCACGTTCCAGTTTCTTGGCAACTTTTCTCCATCTTGATTTTCTAACTCGTATGACCCTTTTCCCGTGACATCTGAAATTCCGTAGGGACCTTCCCATGTTAGACCTAGCTTTCCCGCATTGAGCTCCCACGTGTTCTGAGTTACTTTCTTTAAAACCAAGTCTCTAACTTTAAAATAACTAAGGTTGGCCCTTCAATTGTAATATCTCTCTATTATTTGCTTTTGGATTGCCATCCTTATATGCACAAAGTCCCAGCGTTTATTAAGCAACTCCAAATTGACTAACATTGCTTCATTATTTACTTCTTCGTTTGCTCGAAAATATCTCAGGATAGGTTCCCCTACTTCAATCGGGATCAGGGCTTCTTCTCCGTACACAAGAGAGAAAGGAGTCTCTCCTGTGCTCGATTTGACCGTTGTTCGGTATGCCCCTAGTAGATCTGACAACTCTTCAGGCCATTTACCTTTAGCCGCTTCTAATTTTGTATAATCATTTTATTTGTTAATTCTGCTTGACCGTTTGCGCTCAGATGATAGGGTGATGATGTGATCCTTTTGATTTTCAAGTCTTCAAGGAGCTTCGTGACCTTTGCGCCTATAACTTGCGGCTCGTTGTCGCAAGCTATCTCTTTTGGTATCCCAAATCTGCAAATTATATTCTCCCACAAGAAATTTTCTAATAAAGGACCTGCTTTAACCCACTTAAAAAAATAGTCAGTTAAAATCAAAAGAAATTTTACTTTATCAGGGGCCAGGGACAGTGGTCCGACGATATCCATTACCCATTTCATGAACGACCATGGTGACAAAATAGAGTGCAATGGCTCTGTCAGTTGATGTACCAACAGTGTGTAGTATTGACATTTATTAAACTTTTGAACATAATTTTTGGCGTCTTGTTCCATCCGGGGCCAATAGTATCCTGCCCTAATTAATTTTATTACTGGAATCTGCGCCTGAGTGATTTCCGCAAATCCCTTTGTGGACTTCTCGCATAACACAATTAGCTTCGGAGGCTCCAAGACATCGGGCTAACGAGCCTTAGAAAGATCTTCTGTACAATTGACCCTCCGAAGCTGTATCGAGCTGCTTTAGTGCGCAGTGCCCGAAACGCCTTAGGATCTTCAGGCAATTTGTCGTGTTCGAGATAGTCAATAATCTCGTTTCTCCAGTCCTAGACCAAATTAGTCGCGTTTACCTCGTAATAACTGTCTGCGTCCAACACCGAGTGCATAAGCTGTACAATCATACTAGAGTCCGATTCTTTCATTTTTGTAGACAAACTAAGGTTAGCTAATGCATCCGCTTCTGCATTTTCTTCCCTTGGGATATGCGTAATCGACCACTCCCGGAACCGAGCGAGCAGAGCCTGAATCTTTATTACGTATTGTTGCATGCGGTCCTCTTTGGCTTTGAAGATCCCGTATACCTGATTTACCATCAACTGGGAGTCGCATTTGATTTCTATGACCTCGGAGTTCAGTATCGAGCCAACTTGAGCCCTGCAATCAAAGCTTCATACCCCGCTTCATTGTTAGTCAGAGGAAGAGTTCTTATGGCTTGCCTTAAGGTTTCTTCGAGGGCGTGATTGGTACTATACCAAGCCCGGATCCATTCATGTTGGAAGCCCATTCCATGAATAGGGTCCAAACTCCTGATATCAATTCTGACACCATCACTGCTTCTTTGGTAGCCAAAGGTAACAGGCTCAAACTGAATTCGACCGTCAGCCAAGATTTGTGACTTAATCGCAGTCCTAGGCTTATATTCTATGTCAAATTCACTTATTTCGATGGACCACCTGGCCAACCTACCGAAAGTTCGGGTTTATGAAGTCCGCAGGGGAAAAGCGGTCACCACGGCTATCGGATGACATTAAAAATAAGGCCTAAGCTTTTGAGCGACGACTACGAGAGCTAAGGCCAATTTTTTCAGATGTGGGTAGCGAGTTTCTTCTCCCGTAAATTTTACTAACGTAGTAAATAGGAGATTTCATACCTTCCTCCTCACGGACTAAAACAACACTTACCGCAACCTCCGAGATCGCTAAGTAGATCAGTAGTTGTTCGCCTTCCTCCGGTTTTGACAGTGACGGAGGACTTGACAAATACCTTTTCAGATCCTTCAAAGCCTGCTAGAATTCTGCTGTCCACTCAAAGTTATTCTTCTTTTTGAGAAGTGCAAAGAAATGATGGCATTTTTTCGAAGATCGAGAAATGAATCTGCTCAAAGCAGCCAATCTCCCTGCTAGCCTTTGAACCTCTTTTACGCTTGATAGCTGGTCGGGGATATCTTCGATGCCTTTGATTTTATCGGGGTTAACCTCGATCTCCCTTTGTGATACCAAGAATTTCAGGAACTTACCAGAACTGACCCTGAACACACTTCTGGGGGTTAAGCTTCATGTCATGCTTCTTTAGGATGTCAAAAGTTTCTTGCAAATGTTTAAGATGATCATGTGCATTCAAATACTTAACAAGGATATCATCTATGTAAACTTCCATGGTTTTCCTTATCTGTTTTTTTGAACATTTTGTTTACGAGCCATTGATAAGTGGCTCCGGCGTTCTTTAACCCGAAGGGCATCAATATGTGCCGAATTTTGTAATAAACGAAGTTTTTTCCTGATCCTCCAGGTTCATTTTGATTTGGTTGTACCCAGAGTAAGCATCAAGGAAACTCATTAACTTGTGCATGGCCGTTGCATCAATTATCTTATCAATGTTTGGTAATGGGAACGAGTCTTTTGGGCACGCCTTATTTAAGTCTTTATGGTCTACGTACATGCGAAATTTATTCTTCTTCTTTGGAACTACTACTACGTTAGCTAGCCGGTCAGGATACTTTACCTCTCGGATTGAACCGATATCAAGCAAGCGAGTTACCTCTTCTTAGACAAATTTGTTTCTGACCTCGGCAACAGAACGTTTTTTTCGTCTTATCGGAGGGATGCTAGGGTCCAAGCTTAGCTTGTGTACGGCCACTTCTAGCGGGATACTTGTCATATCCGCATGCGACCATGCAAAACAATCAACATTAAATTTAAGAAAATTCAATAAATCCAGACCTGAGTTCGGGGTGCAGTCCTATCCCCAGATGAAACTTCCTCTCCATGAATTTTTCGAACAACGCGACTTATTCGAGTTCTTCCGCTGTAGATTCGATTGCGTCCGTTTCTTCTGGTACCTGAAAATATCTTGGTACCTGATAAGATTCCGAAGACTCCCCCCCTTCAGGTTGACTGCGCTCGGCTCGGGAGCAGGCGCCGGTTCCTGTAATTGCTATAACGCATGCTCTTTCCCTTTGCTATTAGAAACTGATATTGCATTCATCTCCCTTGCTGCCGGTTGTCACCTCTTATTTGTTTAACTCCCTCGGGAGTTGGGAATTTAAGCAACTGATGATATGTTGATGGCATAACCTTCATCTCGTGCAACCATTGTCTCCCCAGGATGATATTATAACCTATATTGCCGTCCACCACCTCGAAAAAGGTCGTCTTCATCACCCCTTCGGCATTCGTAGGCAGCAAAATATCTCATCGGGTTGTCACACTTGCTAGGTTGAACCCGAAGAGGAGTTTTGTGGTCGGAATGATGCTTCCAGTAAGCTTGGCTTGTTCCAACACCCTCTATTGTATGATGTTGGCGGAACTTCCAGGGTCCACCAAAACACGTTTAACTTTAAAATCTAAGACATTCAAAGAAATTACCAACGCATCGTTGTGCGGTAGTAGCGATCCATTTGTGTCTTCCTTCGTATCGTCTTTAGCGACTTCTCGGAGTCTCTTGCTGAAGGTCACCAACACTTTCGTCTTTTTTGCCGCCGAGAACGTAACCTCGTTAATCTCGTTTCCCCCAAAAATCATATTGATCGTCAGGCGCAGGGGATTTTCTCATGCTTTTGAAGGTTCTACATTATCATGATTGCGCCCGTAGTTCTCTTTTGCTCGTTCACTTAAAAATCTCTCTAAGATGATCGTTTTTTAGCAATGTCGCCAGCTCCTCACGTAAATACCGACAGTCCCCTATCCGGTGACCGTTGGTCCCATGATATTCGCACCACAAATTTGGATCCTTTTGACTTGGATCAGAACTCATTGGCTTCGGGAACCGTGCCTCTTCGATATTCCTCATAGCCGACACCAGCTCCACTATGTTGGCGTTAAAGTTGTACTGGGAAAGCCTGTGATAAGAGGAATCTAGAGAACCCGATGTCTCCTTGTCTTGCAATGTCCTGTTATTCCGGCTGCGATTACCTCTCCTACCGCGTCTGTCGGCCAGTTCATAGGGTGAAAACCGAACCCTTGAAGACCGTCAATCCGAGTCGAAGTCATCTCCTGACTTCTCTTTATTCTTCTCTCGGTCTCGGCCCTTGGTTGATATCAGGAAACCAAGATGATCATCCTCGATTCTTATCTTTGATTCGCACCGGTTGTGAACATCTACCCATATTCTTTCCTGGAACTCGAGCAAACTTTCTTTCAACTTTCGGAAAGCGTTAAAACTTCTCGAATTCAGGCCTTTGGTGAATGTGTCAGCTGCCAATTCATCCGGTACGGCCGATAGCAACATTCTTTCCTTCTGGAATCTGGTCAAAATTCTCGCAGCAACTCGGACTCTCTTTGTGCAATTCTGAATATGTCGGACTTTTGAGCCTGTACCTTTCTGGCCCCGGCATGGGCCTTGATGAAAGAGTCTGCGAGTATCTCGAAGGAGTCTATGGAGTGCTCGGGCAAGAGCGAATACCATGTCAAGGCTCCCTTCGTAAGGATCTCCCCGAATATCTTCAGTAAGACTGACTCAATCTCGTGGGGAGCCAAATCGTTCCTCTTTACCGCCGTTGTATGGGTGGTGATATGCTCCTAAGAGTCTAAAGTCCCATCATACTTTGGCACGTCTGGCATTTTAAACCGCTTCGGGATCAATTCTGGTGTTGCGATTGGTTTGAACGGTCATTGTGTGTACTTCTTTGAATCCGACCCTTTTAGCACTAGTGGTGCGCCAGGAATTTGATCCATTCGGGCGTTTATTTTCCTCATAAACTGCATAAATTCGGTTTTAAAGGGATCATTCTCATTGTTGTTACTGGGTCCGCCATCGTCTCCCCCAATCCTGTCAAAGCGGACTTCGCCCCTCGGGATGTTGTTGTCGACCCTCTGCGTTATTTGATTTGCGGGAGAACTGGGAGCAACTGGACCTCGTCCATTCGCGCCGTTGGAAGCACCCGACAACGCCTGCTTCAGCTCTGCATGATCTTATCCTGCCGCGTGAGATGACCTATAATGGCCTCTTGTTGTTCCCTCAGGATCCTTACTGTTTCTACGACGTGCTCATCTACAGCATCATTAGGGGTTGCCTCCCGAACGTCTCGTGGATATTGCCCGCCGTGAACCGGTGTGTCCTTGTTCCCCTCGTTGCGGGTATCACTGATGGAATCTTCATGCTGAGGCTGATTTCCTTGGGCCTCAACGTTGTGTGTGTTATTGACACCATTATCTGCCATTTTTAATGATTTTTACTAAAACCAAAGAATCAAATAAATTAGTAAAAGATGCAGGGATCAATTCAATTACATGACTGTCTATGCCCCACGGTGGGTGCCAAACTGTTTACCCTAAAACGACACAATTGAATTTATACATGGTTTATAGGCAAGTGAATCGATTTGATCCAAAAATAACAGATGGATCAGAGAAAAATGTAAGACTTAGCCTTGAAATTGAAGTAAAGCAGCAGACATCTTAGTCCTGGCGCAAAGCTTCTGGAAATAGTAAAGACAATATAAATAAGCAAGAAAGTAAAGTGTTACTGAGCTTTTGATAGAATATGGTGTATGCTTGTTAGAAAATTCATCCCCTTATAATAATAATAATAGAGCTCACTATTTATAGTTACATCTAGGAAGCAATGTCCTAGGATCAAGCCCTTCTTAAATGACAATTATGAGGGCTATTGAAGAATATGTAATGGTGGGCAGTGAATGCGATATTCTCTGTAACGGATCATGCACTTAATGCTATAGAATATTCTTCATTCAATGTTACTGGATGATAGACATTTATTTTGCCTTTATGAGTATCATTCTCTCTGATGACAAGCGAGATCACTGCCTTCGGGTCCGACTGTCTTATGTCTTCGGCTCCACGTGTCGCTTTCTCATGCGATCATTAAATATGAATAAATTTTACACCATACAGAGATTAGATGTGGAATTATTTTATCCAACATTTGGTTGAATTTTACATCGAAAATTAGCAATTCTGTGATTAATTAATTTTATAATTGAGTACTATTCTATTTCCGCATTGAATAATTAATCCCACAAAGAGTTTGAAAATTAAAATTGTGTTTGGACATGAATACAAATTAAAATTATTTTTGAATTTTTCTGAGTGATTTGAAGTGAAAATTTTAAAAAATAGCCTTTTGGAGTTTTTAAATTTTCCAAAAAAATTTTGAAACTCAATTTCAACTAAAATTTAAAATTGTCACTGCTAAATACTGATTCCCAAAAAAAAAAAAATTTTTTTTTCTTTAAAAAAAAAAAAAAAAGGCCAAACGGGCCCCTAGTACTAGTACTATTTTTTCATTTTTTCAATAACGCAGAAAAGTAATGTAACAGGATGAAAGTGTATTTTCGAGAATCATAAGGCCTCCAATGAAATCTCTCTGTTCCTTTTTCTTTAAAAGATCGCCCTTTTTTGGCAGAGAATAACTATTCCCACAAGAAAACTGGAATAAAGAAGAAAAAAAAAAAAAAAACAGAAAACAGAAAATAAGTGTAAAAAGACTCAAAACTAAAAATTAAAAGTCTTCAATCTCTCTCTCTCTTTCGTTCTGCCTCTCTTCTAGGGTTTCAGAATCGATCTCAATCGAACTCGGAAAAACTCAAAAATTCAATATGGTAAATGTTCGATTATCTTTAGATTTCTATATTTCGTGCTTAATTTTCGATCTATTCCTCTGTTTATTCATTTGAATTTTTGTTTTTGCGTTAACAGGAAGGTGATGGGAAATTGGAGGCCCAAATAGAAGCGCTTTTGAATGTAGAGAAGCAGATGAGGCAAGCTGGAGATGTCGCCGGAACTAGAAAAGCGGCTACAGATATTCTTCATCTTTGCTTCGAAGCTCGTGCTTGGAATACTTTAAATGAACAGATTGTTCTTTTGTCTAAGCGCCGTGGTCAATTGAAACAGGCATGCTTATCCATCTAATTATATTTATCTATTTATCAGTTTATTCTATAAGTTTGTTTAAACAAAATTGTTTTTTTTTTTGTTTGCTATGAATTTGGATTTGAAATTCAAGGTTTTATTTGCTAAATTATGTGAACTTGTGAAGTAAAAACGTAGAAAGTCTTAAAAATTGGTAGTTTGCGTGCGCGTAATCTGTTGATTGCAGTGTTATCAAAGGCGAAAAGCACAAAAAAGCTCTAAGGTTTCTTGGGGCTTTAAGCGCAAAGAGCAAATAAAGCGTGAGCTTTAATAAAAAAGGCGCAAATGGAGAAAAATAAGAAATATGTATGTGTAGTCCACGACTAATATCTATAAGCATGAATACCAAATATATGAACAAAGTAATTGAAGAAAATTTATGATAAAGTGAAATATCAATTGTTTAGTGTCGCCTCTTAAGGATTGCACTAATTGGCAAGGAAAAGTATGTCTTAGAGCCTTGATGATCACACTGAAGCGCTTGCTAAGCGAGGCGGAGCGCTCAACATGTTTTGAGCCTCGCTTCAGGGCTTAAGCGCGCCTTTGATAACACTGGTTGATTGTAGCTAAAGATCTTGACTTTTCTTGCGCAAATGAAGTTTGATTTGATCTTTTTTCTTACTATAATCCCTTAGTCCTTATTTATTTGGCTCTATTTGACTGGACACGGATTTCAAGAAAGATTGAAAGACATTTGAAATTTGTGGTCTAAAACAAGTCATAAACATTTTTGTGGCTATGAATTAATCTTATTAAGGGTAAAATGAGAAGTTTAAAGTGAAATTGTTTCTAATATAAGGAGGTATCGTTCTTTTTGGGCAGTCTTAGAAGGAAAGTGCATTACTTAAATTGGGACTGATGGAGTAGTACTTTACTAAATAAATAAGCAAGGTTGATTTGATGAACCCAACTGTGATGCTGATGCTAGGAATGGTTAGAACTTAGAGGAAAATGTATTAGTAATGTTTGTTTGCAAGATTTGAGAAAAACAGTTTAAATTAGTATTTAGACTTGCCAAAATTGGATTTACTTTCCAACTTTTCCTTTTTTGCTTCTCTCACACTTGTTTTTCTGATCATACTACTAAAGTGATTTGAGTTATTTTGTTTCGATAAGCAAATTTAGACCATTCTTGATTTGTGCATGTCGTCCTTGTGCATGAGTATAATTGTTTTTGCAATATGTATTATATGGGGGAGATATAATATGCTGACTAGGTTCTTCGTTGATCCTGCTGTAAATTTAATGACAAGAGCATGGAGTACATGCTGATTCCATAGTGTGTAAGTCAAAACTTTATGTGTTTTTGCAACGTAGCGTGTAACTTTGTTTAACGAAGGAGGAGGTGAAGGGAAGGAGAAGAGGTGAGGGCATTGGACTAATGTTCTTCTCTATGGATAAGATTATCTCTATGCTTTGCTTGGTAGAGAGGGAATGGAAGTGAGATTCTTGCCCTTATTTAGACATCAAAGAAGCAATAGGACAGAGTAGTGCTTGACATTTTAGTTCGCTTGATTTAAAAGGTCATCTGTATGTTACTTCCTATGAATGCTTCCTTGAACATGGTGAAATTTGGTAGGCTGGAGATCCACTTAGAAAAGTTGAAAGGCTCTCCTCATTTATTATCCTTTTCATTTATTTTCCCAAAAGGATACTGGAAAACTGGCTTTCCGTCCATCCACTTTAATGCTGCTCGCAATCATAACTAATAGTAGTACTACTAGATAAGGGTTTTGGATGGATTTTGCCCCTTGTTTGATAAGTAAAGAGTAAATTTTATATTGATGTGTTCTAGCAATTAAAAATTGCTGGTGAGGAAAATACTTCCAAGATGGTTCATTGTAAAACATGTAATGAGCTGACAAAACCTATAAAGACATCTAGATGGCTTCTTTTGTGATTCCTTTTTTTTTTTATTTTTTTTTTCTTTATGACGATTCTTTATTAGGATGATTATTAGCCTGTTTGGCCAAGCTTTTTCTTGGGCCAAAAGTGCCTTTTTTGGTCAAAAGTATTTTTTTCTAAAATTGAGGTGTTTGGCCAAGCTTTTAGAAGGAAAAAAAGTACTTTTGAGAAGAAGCAGAAAAATGTAGCTTCTCTCCAAAAGCATTTTTTTTAGAAGCACTTTTGAGAAAAATACACTTAGAAGCAATCTTTAAAAGCTTGGCCAAACATTAATTAATGCTCAAAAGTAATTTTCAAATTAATTAGCCAAACACAAACTGCTTATCACCAAAAGCTTTTTTTGAAAAGTACTTTTGAGAAAAGCACTTCTTAAAATAAGCTGATATTAGAAGCTTGGCCAAATAGGCTATATTTCAGTGTGATATTTGGTTCCTGGACTTCTAGAAGTAGTATTCAAATTTATGGTTGGGGAAGATAAATGACCAAAATTGAATTTCATAAAAGATGTAGGCGAAATAATAGGACCTTTATTTGCTAAGACAGGTTCTACGGGACAAAAATACTTTAATACAGAAGATATTAAACTAGTACAAAAAATTAAAGACAAAATAAAAAATATTCCTGATTTAAACATGCCATTAGAATGGGGAGCAGTTCTAAAAGACAAAGCCCAATAAATATAGTGATAAGAGTGAAGCAAAAATATGTGCTTACCAAAGCGGTAAATATAAAGAAAAAAGGAATATGAGCAGTATAGATGCGGAAATATTAGCTGTAATCTATGGACTAAATAGTTTCAGACTATATATATTAAATAAACTAGAAATTTTAATTAGATCTGATTGGGAAGCTATAGTTAAGTTCCACCAAAAAATAAAATGAAAAGAATAGTAGTAGAAGAAGATGGTTGAACTTCATTGATATTATATCAATCTATAACTTAACATTTGAACATTAAAGGAAAAGATAATAATTTCACAGACTAGTTAAGTAGGTTAAAAATTACTGTCAACTAATAGATATGATTCTACTTTTGCAGCATGAGACCAACATCCCCCAATATTGAAGATAAGGGAAAGGGCATCCAAGCCTCACCCTCACACACATATTTTTAGACAATGTTAGGTAATCTTCAATTTAAGTCACAAGCCTCAGTAGAACAGACTAGTATGGACATAATATGATTTGGAAACATAATTTAATATTTTTTCCTTTGTCAAATATGTCATTCAGAGTTCTAGCAGAATGTATAATAGATAGACCACAGAGATGCTTGATAGATAATTTATGGATAACATACAATAAAAAAGACAATAAATAATTTATAGCAGCTCTAAATGCCCTATGCCAAAGGTTTAAATATTATGTGGTAAGACTAATGGTGTTTTTCAAACTTGGCTAGAAGTGTTGGACTCTACAAAAGATTTAGAAAAACCTCTTTTTGAAGGTTTTAATAATTTTACTAAAGCATTAGATTATTCAAGGGGTATATTAGGACCAAATGATTATATTTCTCTTGCATTCAAACAAAACCCAGAAAAAATCCCTCAATATAATATTCAAAAAGATACAGATAAAATAATTTTCTGTGATCATTGCTCATCAATGACTGAAGCCTTCGAGATTTTGGTACAAGAAAAAGCAAGACTTGTGGAGTAGGTGAAGGTATTAGAACACAGACTCCAAGCAGTAAAGTTTGAGTTAGCACAATCCTTGTCTCTCAACAAATCCAGGAGATGGGTAATCCGCAACAATTGAGTTCTCCATCTCAAAGTAAGATGGACGAGAAAGGTGTGCATTCCCCAATGAATGCAATAAAATCCACGTATCGGATGGAGATACAGCTAGTCCGGTTCAAACGATAGCCGGTAAAGACTTATCAAATCCGTTTATGGCTGTCACTTTGCCAAAAAGTGAAGATGAAGGTTCATCAAGCCAAACAAGACGAAGACTACCTAGAACATTATTACTAGGAGAAGTATTGAAAAAGAAAAACATAATCTCTAAAAAGAAAAAAAATGAGAAAATCGAAGATATAGTTAAACAAACATTAGAAAAATTCTTCCAAGGTAGGGAGAAACAAGTCAAATATATGATAAAAAATCCCAGTTCAGAAATATCTTCAAGACAAAGCTCAGGAGAAGACGATAATCTAAATTATCAAAATGCTTAAGACCCAAATGATGATTCAGGAATGAGTTTCGACTCAATTGCCTTACACAATCTTGACACATAAAAGCGTACCCCAGTCATAATAGCCAAAAAGAAAAGAAGATCGAAAAAGACAAAGAAAAGGACGAAAAGTAGTTGGGAATCAAAAGAAAGGCTCAGCACAATAATGTAGCGAAAAGATATCTAAATGAATGAGAAGACATTTTATATTGAGAAGCATCTCCTACAGTAACTCAAGGACAATAATGCAAGACATATTCTGAAAACTTCACGTGAATAAGAGAATGGAAAGATTCTTCAAGCAAAATGAAGTCCGCAAACGCTTATAAATTGAGTGTTCTATGAAGACGGAAGACATACTACAACAGCCGAAGAAAAATAACATATTACCTTCTCTTTCACCAATGACAACAACCACTTTCCACCTTTCAAACCTTGTGATATAAACCCCTTTGTAAAATAACAAAAATTAGAAGAATAAGTTTCCTGCTTTAAGAAGTCTTTTGGGGTTTTCCCGAAAGGGAAACCTCTCTTCGTCTGTAGTCATGTAAGTCTTTATATTTTAAATTATGTTTCTGTACCGCTCCCTTGTTTGTATCTAATATTAAGAGTTATTATTTCTTGCATATTAAATGCTTTCTATCTGTAAATTAAATTCATTACTCTTAGTATACGGTTAGTCCCCTAACTCGTTAATAACAACGATGGATTAACCTGTAAATTCCTAGGTATTGAGGCCTGTATGTATATAGTGAGCCATTCCCGTGAAAAATATACACATGGGGCAATGCAGTACTTCGTCTAGTTTTGATGGATGATTTTATGCGTTCATTTGTCCTCTTTATACTTTTCGTAACATGCTTGATGTTTTTCTTGTACTTGTGCAGGCTGTACAGGCCATGGTCCAACAAGCAATGCAGTATATTGACCAGACACCAGATCTTGACACTAAGATAGAACTCATCAAGACGCTTAACAATGTGTCTGCTGGAAAGGTTAGCGTGTTTTCATTTTCATAAAAACATTGCTGCAATCTGTTTCTCTCTCTTACTGAGCAACCGTGATCTGGCATGTAGATATATGTCGAAATTGAGAGAGCTCGCTTGATTAAGAAACTTGCCAAGATTAATGAAGAACAAGGAAAAATAGCCGAGGCTGCTGATTTGATGCAAGAAGTTGCGGTCAGTATTTGGTGACTTTCGCTTTGGTGTCTTCTAGGTCTTTTTTGCTTTGCTCAATCGATGTCAAGCTGCAACTGTGGGGTTCCTTCTCTTTCTAGAAAAATCTATCTTGATGGTTTTCGCTTACAATGCGCCCATGGCTTAACTAACAGGTTGAAACTTTTGGGGCAATGGCAAAAACTGAGAAGATAGCCTTCATTCTTGAACAAGTATGTGATAGATACTCTTTCTTTTCTTTCTACTCAAACATAAATGAGAGCATGCCTTTGGACTAACTGTGTGATGCTGAATACTGCAGGTTCGTCTATGCTTAGATCGTCAAGATTATGTTCGTGCTCAAATACTCTCAAGAAAGATCAATCCCAGAGTGTTTGAAGCTGGTCCCTCTAAGGAAAAGAAGAAACCAAAGGAGGGTGAAAATGTGGTTGAGGAGCCTGCTGCAGATATTCCATCACTATTAGAGTTGAAGCAAATCTACTATCAATTAATGATTAGGTATATCTGATTATGCTTTAAATGTGGGTTTTGTGTCAAGTTGTTTTCTCTAGATTTGATGATTGTGTTACACCCTTTGCGCTATCAAGCATTCAGCTCATTTATGCAAACTCATATAGGATTTTAATATAGTATTATTTTTTTCTTTAGAAAAACTTGGAATAGCTAACTGCAGTCATGGTTAAAGCTTGCATCTTCTGCCCTTGTTTTTGGTGATTTCTGTAGCATCCGGACTGGACATATTAGTGTTTAAGACACAACTTTTTTATGTGCTCGATAAGACATGCTTCCTGAATAAAATTTCTGATTATCCTCATTAATTATATGTTTTAGTTGTCTATGAGAATTTTAGTGTTTTACCCTTATCCAAGGGACTAAGGGGTCGTTTGGCAGGATGCATTAGATAAAATAATGCATGCATTAGCTTTTTGTATTAATAATACCATGATTTTTGAACCTATGCATTAGTTATGCAAGCATTAGTTATACACACCCTATTTGGTATTATCCTATGCATAACTAATGCATAAGAAACATGGTATTAACAATGCAGTGGGTTTTAATGCATGCATTAGTTTAGTTAAAGACAAAATTGTCCGTCAAAATTTATGGTTGATTAAAATATATACTGTTATATTAATGCAAGTTTGAAATAATCCAAGAAAGTGGGAAATAAAATTGTATCCCTGGTAAATAAATAAATACTTAGCATATTTTTTTTTCTTAAATAAATATTCAGTTCGACACTACAATATAGGTAGACAAATCAAATAAATTTTTTAATACCTTTTTCATATAAAAACATTCCTCAACATATGTTTCTTTTAAAAAATTAAAGTGATGACTGGTTACGAGGGTATTTTTGTAAACAAATAATTCTTTTCTTTTACGTCACCGGCCACATAGTCCGCAGCGTCTTTCACTGCATCGCATTTGCCGGGGCTGAATCCCCTTTCTTGAGCGATCGCCTTCGCTCGTTGGCAGAACGCCTTGATGTGTGCGTCTAGTTTGTTGGGGTGACACTCCGCTTCTTTATACTCTTTGGAGGCGAGAAACTCCCGTTCCCTTCTCCTTTCTTACTCCAGCATTTCCACGATATCGTTA
This sequence comes from Nicotiana obtusifolia, assembly GCA_002018475.1. Lineage (NCBI taxonomy): Eukaryota > Viridiplantae > Streptophyta > Magnoliopsida > Solanales > Solanaceae > Nicotiana > Nicotiana obtusifolia. Next base: position 34,873 of record MCJB01029450.1, on the reverse strand, counting down.
TGATCAATTAATGGGACTTGGCCGGAAAGTGTTCTTGCCTCTATCATTAGCTCGGGTAGTCCCCGTTTCTGGTGTTTTAGTCACCTTTCAATGGCTCCCTACTTAGCGAACTGGCAGGACGCGGAGATCTATTGATCAATATGAATCTCGAGAGTGGATGGTTGATCGCCGCCTCCTTGTCCACATTCGTTCGAGCTACTTCTATCCTCGAGCCTACTCTCGTCTTTCGAATTAAGCTTCCGATTTAGTTGGTGCAGACGCTGAAGGATCAGTTGACACTAGATTGGAAAGGTTTTCTAGAAATTGTGCAATGCTTTAATACATCAAACCAAACAAAGGATAAGAAATATGTCACCTTAACTAATGCCCGCATAACTAATGCCCGCATAACTAATACCAGCATTACTAATACACCCTATTCAGTATTATTCTTATACATTCTACCAAACGAGCCCTAAAGGGAATGTTATCCATATTTTCTCAGTAACAATTCATTTTAGCAGAATGGTTCATATTTTCAACCAAAGAGATAATACACATCTGTGCATTCATTACAGTTGAGAAATAGCGAGTGATGCAAATTCCGCATAGCTGCATGTTTGAGGCAGTTTCGTATTTGCTCTCTCTGTTTTGGTTTATATGATGAATGGATTTCCATCCATAAAATTTCCCTGGGAGCAGGAGACTAAACTTTAGGAGGTCAATTATAGTTCTGTTATACTCTGTTCTTCCTTTCAAGAGGTGTCTGAGTTTTCTTGAGAATTCATGATAATTAAATTACATGGTTGTGATCATTTAAACTCTATAAATTTTAGGCACCTAAGTTGAACAAAGTAGTCAAAAACGAAAAGTGCAAAAAAGCTCCAAAGCCTGTTGGAACTTTAAGCGCAAAGTGCAATTAAAGGCTGGGCTTTATGGAAGAAAGCACAAAAGGGAAAAAGTAAAAAATAGAAATGTAATGCAAGCAAATGTAATAGTTATTTGGAGAAAAAAATGGATGAACTATAATTATGCTATATATATGATGTTGTGCCCTTAACTTCTCCGAGAATTTTAGGTTGGAGCAGGACTGCTGATTTAGCAGATCACCAATCCTAGGGCCTAAAAGAGCCTGCTTAGAAATATTGAATGATGTAGTTCTAGATGAACAAATTGTTGCAGTTGGAGATCGTTCTTGGCATTTGAATATCTTAAACTGGTGAGTCATTTGCTCTCTTTCTGGTGCAGGTATTACTCACATAGCAACGATTACCTTGAAATATGTCGTTGTTATAAGGCTATATATGAGATCCCTTCAGTGAAAGAAGACCCAGCACAGTGGATACCGGTAAGTGGTCCTTTTCATGCATACTGTTAGTGAATGAGCAATTCATTAGAGAAAAATTAAATAATTATTGTGCTGCTGCACAACTTCAAAATAAAATGACATCAAATTCATTTACCAATGTCAGATACCAACTTTGACAAAACTAATATGGTTTGGAAATTATTAATCTATTGAAACAGAGACCTTATTGTTGCATAACTTTAAAAGAGAGGATGATTAAATTAATTTCCTACTATGAAATTCCAATTGCTACGTCAAGTAAAGATGCTGTGGAATTACCAATATATCAAATTCATAGAGGTATACTCTCTCCTCTTTTTCTGGGAAATGAATGGTTAAAGAAGAGGAGGACTATGATTAGTTTTCTTTGGTGTCATATGGTAATTGTGAGCTGAGACTGGTGTTGTAGCCTTATGCAGCTAGTCAGGCCTCTCTTTATCACAGGGGAGAAGGGCATCCTTATCATCTTTTAGATAAGAGGGTAGGCATCCTTTTCATTTGTCAGAAAGTTGACTACATGTGGGAATAAAAGAAGAAAGCTTTATCACTTGGAAGTCCACCTGTTGATCAAGGTCTTGGCTTCTTCTCGACCTTCAAGCGCATGTTGGAGCACCACAGGCACCTATGCCAATGTTTGTGTGTAAAAACAACTGCAACGCAGCTTTAAAAAGGAAAGAAATTTGAAACTGGTATATTAGGAGAAAAATATGTGGATGGATAGCTTTTTTTATTTTGGTAAATGGTAACATGAATCTTAATAAGAGGCTATTTTCTTAATGGAGCTGGCATGTTTTTTATTTTAAAAGCATTTCCAACTCGTAGGGGTAGATAGATGTAGGTAGAGGAGCTCATCAGTTTCCAAATCTTGAAGATGGCTTATTGCAGATAATACTTGATCAACCAGCATGCTGAACTCTGTTATTTTATGCAGGTTCTGAGGAAAATTTGCTGGTATTTGGTATTATCTCCCCATGATCCTATGCAATCAAGCCTTCATAACTCAACTTTGGAGGACAAGAATCTTTCAGAAATCCCTCATTTCAGGTTTTCGTGTGAAAATTCTCTTACAGTATGTTTATTGATGCTACTTATAGAAAAAGGAAAAAGGAATTACTATGTGGAGATATTATCTTTGCATTTGCTTATTGGGGTTTGTGGAGTTTCTCAAAATTTTGGCAACCGTAGTAAACTTGTGTGGTTATGCACTATTTGATAATAAATATTTTGTACTCCTTCTGGACAATTTTGTGTGGCAATTTCTATTCAGCATGTCGAGGATGTTGCCACCATTCATCAACAATCTCATTCTTTGCATGTTTCAAAGACTTAAGGATTTTGAATTTATTTAACTATTCACAAATTTACACTATGTTCCGTAAATGAATGAAGTCTCAGCAACTATTTTAATATTTCTTGATTACTATTTATAGTACAAGTGTCAAATTAGCATGTTAAACTCCCTCCCTAGTCAAATCGTATCACATGTAATACATTGGTTGGAAAAATAGAATTCAGAGTCTTGGCTCACTGGATTTTGCATTTTTGCAATGTTTGCTTACTTGATACTCCCACCGTCCCATTTTATGCGACGGTGGTTGACTGTGCACAGTGTTTTAAGAAAGAAAAAAAGACTTTTGAAACTTGTGGTCTAAAACGAGCCATAAACATTCTTGTGGCTTTAAATCATCCCACTAAGGATAACATGAGAAGTTTTAAGTTAAATTAATTCTAAATATAAAAAGGTATCATTCTTTCCTCGGGACAGACCAAAGGGGAAAGTATGCACATAAAATGTGACCGAGGCAGTATGCTTTTTGCATGTTGAGGCTGAAGGAGATCGGAGTCATTCAATGATTAGGTGATCTTTGAAGTCTGTATTTTTTGAAAGGCAGAATACCCGATTACCCTGTCCTTGGACCAGAATTTATAGTCGGCCCCAACTCTCTTTTACCACATTTTAACACCCCTACTTTGTCAAGACACATGTTTTAAACACCTCCATCAGAGTGTGATCCTCAATTGCGTTGACAAGGATAGCAGGTCATGCGCTAAGGCCTTTTATTGTTTGACACGTGTAATTTGCTTGTCCTATTTGTAAAAACCAGTTTATAAAATTTCTGATTTTTGCACTCTCTTCTTCTTCTTCTTCTTCACCCTCCATCATTTGCGTCTCCTCCTGGACAACCTCATGACATCCCTTCTGTCATCAACACCAAATTTTTTTCTTTTCTTGCGTTGATTTTCCACTAAAATTTCTTAGCCCATTCAAAACTTCATATTCCAACTCACCTTCACGGTGGCTCCTTATTCCCCCACCAGAATATTTTTAACCTAATCTCCCCCTCATCTCATTCGTCCTCTCTTTACCAAAACAGATCTGGTAAAAAGAGAGATGTGAAAGATGGTGGTGGTTCCATCAGTAGATATACTGCCAAAGACCTCTAGCACTACCGTCCTTACCACCTTCAATTCACATCTTACCATCTATACACAAAACGCCCCACTGACCGCCCTGTCAAAACCACCTTTAAATACCGTCTTCTTCATTATTCTAAAGATCAGCCATGCCACCGCACAGGTACCAACCTCACTTCTCCACTTATTCCTTCATCACTTTCTTCCACCTACCAACCACAATAGCTCCTCGCGCTTCATCATTCTCTTAACAACAAACATGTCTTTAAAATCCATTTCCATCACCAACAAGAAAGGAAAAAGAAAGGCGTCAGCTTTTTGGGAGTTCAGGTGAATGGAATTCACGGTGGAAGAGGGTTTAAGGTGGGGAAGAAGGGGAAGGGGGAAAAAGAAAAGGAGGAGGAGAGGAAAAAGAAAGAAAGGCGTCAGCTTTTTGGGAGTTCAGGTGAATGGAATTCACGGGGGAAGAGGGTTTAAGGGGGGAAGAAGGGGAAGGGGGAAAAAGAAAAGAAGGGGAGACGGGGAAAGGAGTGACAGAAGGGGTTGTTTTCTTTTTCTTTTCTTTTTTATATTTTATCTTCCTTTTTATTGTAAATTTTTAATGATTTAGTACTTCTTTTAGCTAAATAAATCATATTCATGCACTTATCAGTGTGATTGGCACGCACTATTGCCACATATGCTGCGCCACCACAACATAAGCATGGTCGGAAGTGTTTGTTAATAGCTTATTCCGCCGAGTAGGGGTAAAAAAATGAAAAAACCGGGAGTTGGGGGCCAACTTTTAGATCCGGTACCGGTGCATATCAGAATGATTCAATGATTGGGGATCTTTGAAGTCCATACTTTTTGAAACTGTCGTTTCAAAATTGAAACTCTATACAGAAAAGTCAAGTTATGGCTTTTATTAACCTTCTGTTTTTGCTTCAGGCTGCTTTTGAAGCAATTGATTACCATGGAGGTCATTCAATGGACTGCTTTATGGAATACTTTCAAGGATGAGTTTGAAAATGAAAAGAATATGCCTGGTGGCACTTTGGGTGACAAGGCTGCCGAAGATCTCAGACTGAGAGTTATAGAGCATGTAATATCCCAAGGCTTAAAGTTTCTATTGGTTGATTCTGTTATAATGGCACCTGTCAACTTGGTCTATGCTGCAGTCTTCCACTTTGCTCTTGAATTTGATGTTTCACTTTTCAAATACTCTTTCCTTGCAGAACATCCTTGTCGTCTCAAAATACTACTCGAGAATAACTTTGAAGAGACTGGCAGATTTATTGTGCCTCAGTATCCAGGTGCATGTTTAATTTATTGCTATTCCTCATTCAAATTTATTCATGTGTTGTGTACAACAGCTACGTGTTTTACTTCAACTTTTGTGGGATGTGGGTGCCTGCGATTACAAAGCTAATGTGATCTAACCTAAGTGCAAAGGCTGAGGCTCCAAGAGTCAAGTCTTGGGTCTCTTTGTGCCTTACAGCGATGTAACATTGATTTTGTAAATCCATAGGCTGCTGGCTTTGTTAATTCAGAACCTGTTCGTGATAGTTTAGATCACTGTTGTAGCGCTCTGATGGAGGGAAATTTGTGCTACATTTTTGTGTTAAAATAAGTAAAGGTGATTCTCTGTGACAGTGTGTAAAATAAAATTCTGTTAACATTGATCACTGGTGAGCTGCTAGATGTTTCCAATATTTTATTATTTCATATTTTACCTTCTGTGGTGTTAACTTTCAAATGATGGAACTGAACCAATCTCTGGGTGCCGCATTCTATTTTCTCTTCATTGTTACTGACTACTGAGCATAGCCTGTCTAGACACTGCAGCCGTCACAGAAACTTATACCTCTCTTAGCATAAACTTCTTCTGGTGATCCTCATATTCTTTTTTTTTTTAAATCTCAGGAAGCCGAGAAGCATCTATCTGAAATGGTTGTATCAAAAGCATTGGTTGCTAAGATTGACAGACCTATGGGTGTAGTCTGTTTCCAACCGGCAAAAGACAGCAATGACATTTTGAATTCATGGGCTTTTAATTTGGAGAAGCTGCTTGACCTTGTAGAGAAGAGTTGCCACCAAATCCACAAAGAAACAATGGTGCACAAAGCTGCATTAAAGGCTTGAAAGACTAATCAGACTCTACAGGTAGAGCCTCACATCAATTCTAGCAATTCGGGTAGGAAAGTTGATTATGTGACAAAATTGAAATCCTTTTTGCAGTCTGGGTTGCTCTATTTTAAGGACTAGCAGCAGGAACAAAAACTTGCAATCAACCTTGCCCCCTGCTATCATGATCTGCCTGCTTGCTTTTCTCGGTGTCAGGGCTTCGACTTTCTTCCCCCATTTACCCTTTTGTATCTTTATCAACGTTTTCTCCGCATGATTTACTTATTGAGATCTACAAATATCCAGGTTTGATGCTGGTTCTCAAGTTCTTCAATGTTTATTTACTTGGTTATTTATCACATTCAGAGGATCGGAGAATGAGAGCCATGGTTTTATTTCAAAATGCATCTTTCCCTAGGTGTGATTTTAATGGTGTGCCTCCATGTTTTGGAATCCGATTTTAGAATTTGAGATGATGGTAAAAAGAGCCTTGATTCTATATCCTTGCCTTGGCATAGTAGCAGGGGAAGGAATTTTTTTGCGTGTGTTTGGAATAGATAACTGCATCCTGCTTCCTGAGGTTGTTTTCTTATTCAAATAATCTGAAATGAAAAATAGAAGGCGTAAAAAGGGACACATGTGACTAACGATAGAAACTTATCCACGATAAATATACCAAATCATTTAGTAAATTATGATTAAGTGATATGTGAAGGAAAAAGTTGAGGTAAAAAGATTACATTAATTAATCATGGTCAAGAGCTAGAAGTGCGCATAAAGAGTGAGAATTAATTATGCCATGGCTTTTATTTTTTTTAATTTTTCTGTATGGCGTCCAGCTGAATGACAAACTCTAAGTTGTGATTAGCTCTTCCAGCATGATTTTTTTTTTTAATTATACAGTCAACTCTTTCTATGATAGCTTCGTTTATTCTGATATTTTTTGACTTTTATGGTGAATGATTGTTATAAAACTATAATATTATTTGATGTTTCAATATTTTCTGGCTGTTATAAATAAAAAATTATCTAAAAATTAATTATTTTTCCCTTTTTAATGTTGCATACAAAGGATACAAAAAATTATTCAAAATTAAAATCTCAAAAAATAATGTATATTTTACTAGTTAAATATTGAATAAATGATTCATACTAAACGTATAAAATTTAAACCGTAAGGCATACATTTAAAGTTACCTAGAAGAATAAAAATTTTCAAGATTGATGGATGAACTTTGTAATGGTAGTTTGTTTTTAAGATTTCATTCAAATCTTCAAATCTTATATCTTATGCAAAATAAAAACTTTTTTCGATAGAAAAGATTGTACACATACTTTTAGAATTATTATTAGTAATCTCAAAGATTTTATATGGTTGTTATAAAGGATTAGTTTTATAAAGAGCGTTCTGCTATAAATATGACCGTTACTGTTATAAGTAAAAAGTTATTATAGAGAGGCAAACATAATTTAAAAAATCAGTTTTAAAGAAAATTTAATTTTTAGTAAATGACTGTTATATAAGGATGTTGTGACGAGGTCTGCCTGTATAAGACATTGTAAATGCCGGTAGCGGAAGGGGATAGGAAGATCTAAAGTTATACAAGTAAATCTAGATTTGTTCCCATAATCTTTTAACGTAGTCGCAGTTAAACGGTTACCTCGATATCGCTTTCTCTACATTTCAATTTCCAGATTGATGTTTACCTTACACTTTCCGAATAAAGAGAAATTAAAGGTCAAAACAAAGCCAAAGTACATTCATCGCAAAAAGGGAAAGTCGTAATGCTTTTCCCTCTAAAATTGAGAAAATACTAGAAGCTAACACATTATTGTTTCCTTCAACAAGAAAATGTAGTACGTTATTCAATAAGCTATTATGGGATTGTCTATAGTCCTAGTTGAGGTTGAATAAAAGCAATATCTATATATAAAGGAGAGATTTTGGCAAGATGATGTGGCATTTCTTATATTGTAGGAATCCTATTTATTATTCTTTTCATTTTTTTTTTTGACTTTTCCCTTTCAATTTAACCATTTATCTTAATCCAAAATTTATATCCATAACTCACACCTCTTCTTTCATTGTGTCTTTCAAGTTACTAGTCCGTATCACCAAAGATCAGGTAAGGGCTCAAATTACCTCAAAGAGAAGGTGTTAGACACTCTACGAGGTTCACAACTGTGGGTTCCGACTGAACTTTAAACTATGTGGATTATGTGATCAAACTAGACGAGCATATAAGTAAGGAAAGATATGAAAGTTGAAAGTCCTATTATGACATAAACCGGTGTATGAAAAAAATATTATAAGAATTAAACTATATGAATAATCGGTACAAGTTTTAAAGATCACAAGGACTATAATTGCTTTGGTCTATGACTAAGTGTGAACAACAAGAATATAAAAGGAAGGGGGGTCCTAAGTTTTTTAGCCTAAAGGATCACCCCATGCGACATAAATAATACTTCGCAACCCCCTTAGGGTAGGGGTTGTTCATATTATTGAGTGGGCACAAACTATCATCTCCTGCTACCCAATTACTATGTTAAGTTGTTACTTAAAGGTGCTCTAATTCAATTCTAGGTCGCATCCTATGCATGCACTACCAGTCTCATGCCTATGGTCCAGGAGGCTTTGGACCTACTATTTAAGTGGTTCTAGACTTCACTCAGGTTGCTCAAAATGATAAAACTAGTCGTACATTCAAAACAAGTAGGATTGCACATAATAGTAACGAGTAGCTCATGTTAGCCTCCATACATATCAACGAAGACACGCAAATAGACTTCAGATTATGCAGTGAGGAGTCATGAGCAATTTTAGAATCAAGCTGTATGAAAATCGTTATAAACCTATAGGCATGGCTTCTATATGACCACATGGCTTAATAAAATCTCATGGGCAGTGCTGCTACTCGGATTATCGAAATTACAGATTATAAGTGTTATTAAAGTCTGTAAACATGATCTCTAGGTGATACGCCTCTGAGGCTGTGAAGCCATTGGAAAACTCAGAATTACTCATTTTGATCCTATCAGTATGCTTTCTAATCGAGTAGCAATATCCTATAAGCAGGCTCTCTAGTAGTTGATTATTCGAACACAAACTCGTCATGCTTATTCCTATATGTATGCTATCTAGGCGGCAGTATAATAAAACAACAGAAACAACCGATTAATTAATTAGTTAAGACCCTGTGGTCATGGTATCTAAATGAGTATTAACAAAGGTATGTATTATTATGACTCTATAGGCATGCTATCTAATAATCATACAGAAATAGACATGAGAGCATGTAAAATATTTAGTCAAAAGTCATGCTTTGAATAATGTCAAGTATTAGGCAGGTTGAGTGAAGTGTGTGATTTCCTATAAATATGAGTTCTACTAGCGTGCAGAAGTAGAGCAAGTTAACAAGACAGCAAATAAATCAAGTGGACCATATAGGCATGTTCTCTACCCTTTATGCAAGAACAAAGTACACCCATTCCCTAATTTCACTAACACACCAATTATTCATTATTACAAGTTAGAGGACCGTTTACAAGGAAGGTTCATGCTTGTATTCTCGGAAACAAAGCTAAAGGATCACAAGATAGTGAACTATTCCAAAGAGTTTCAGAAGTAAAATGATTCAAGATTAGCCTAAAAGAACTTTAGACACGAGATTTAAACATGAAATCTAATAGAGTCCTAGACAAGAATGAGCATAGCCTCCACATGAAAGTTTTAACATGAAGGCCTAGTGAAAATAACATAACAGAATAGGTTCATGATCGAGCAATCACTTAGTCGAGAATGAGAGAACTTTAACATGCTAAGTATCAGTTACAATAACAGAAAGACTTATAGTAAACATGTCAACTTCACATCAATAGGACAGAAAAATATTGAACCTTGCACTAGTTGGCAACATATAGGAGAAAATGCTGGTTATGAAATTTACTCTAAAGGTCTCAACTAATAATGAAGAACACAGAATTGAGCAAGTCAAAAAAACACACAATAGAGTTACAAATAGCATGGGGACAAGATCATAGGTAGCAATAGAACTCCAGAAAGATAAAAGTTGGGCATGAATGTCTCAACAGGAATTAGAACACATTCTGGGCATGAGGTAGTTATCATAATAGTACAGAACAAGGCAAGAAACCAAACTCAGAATAAGCAATCGGTAAGTAACCAACTATTCATAAACATAATGATTAGAAATCATTCAGATTGGACACGTATAATGAGTATGCATTAAGGTTATCATATTAGGCTAAGTATTTAGATAGTATTGTCATATGACTTGCAGAGAAATAGTACATTATGCATAAAGGATTCAACATGAAGAGAGCAATCTTGAGCAGGAACATAGTTTTCTAAGGGTTTTGGTACAAAGTTCAACAACCATCAATCAGGTTTCAATTACGAATCAGGTAAGCATCATGAATCAGCTTAACTATCCACATATGAGTTAAGATCAGGAATTCCATAGAATTGAAGCTAGTGGAAGTATAGAGTAGTATTAAAATAAGCAGAATTGCATAGGAAGTGGCATAATATCGAAATTAACTCAGGGAAATGCAAGTAGCACCAATGTACATAACATAAACACAAACAGAAAGAAGTAGAATTGCGAGAGTATGGGAGCACTAACCAGTTGCAAACAAAGTGAATAAAGAATGAGAAACTCAAAATCTTAGGAATAGCAACGATTGCAGGAGAGTAATGAAAACCCCAAAATCTCCAGTGCTTGCACTGGAGGAGTGCTCGGACTGGAGGAGGCTAATGAACAAATTCTGGTGGCCTTGGCTTTCAGCCGGCCAAAATCAAAAGTCTCAAAATAGTATAGAATGAGTGAGAGTGAGGGAATAGTAGTGGTAACAATAGTTAAGTAATAGTCGTTAAGTTTTTTAAGGGGAACGGAGAAGGGGTTTTATATAGTGTAGAAATTGAAAGAACAAACATGGAAAATAATCAATTAAGCACAAATAAGGAAAGAAAATATCACATGCAAATCAAAATCAGTAAAGGAGATGGAGAGTCTCAAACTCTAGTTGGGTTCATTCGTCTGAAAATCGAACCAAGAATGTAAATCGCTCTTTGTTGAGCGTATATGATGGAATAACGCCTAAAATCAAAGATTCGAGCCATTCTAGTATGATCTCGGAAGTGATACTTGCCAAACTTAGGCAAGTACCTAAGAAACACCATAAGCGAACGACCAATAATAAGAGAAGGCTAATAAGATAAGTGGATCATAGGTAGATTCCATCTCTAGGTCAGGATTGGATATGACAGCAAATGGTTAGATCTAAAAGATATAAGTTTTGGAAGAATAAAGAATTCATAAACTTTTATCCACGTAATTGTTTATTTATTTGATGTTTTAACATCTATTTATATAGTCTTTAGAATTTCATGCGCGCATTTTCATTACGTTTGGCCTTCGCTTCTCTTTTCCTTTTCTGGGACAAACTATAAATCCCTCATTTTGGAACTTCAACTTTATCATTTGTTTTTTCTTTTAATAATTCCTCATTACTTTTTTCAATCAACACAAGCATTTTAATTCATGGAAATAGAAGACCAAAGAAAACTGATGGTATATCCATTTAGAGTATTGATTTGGGAGCCGACTATAATGGTGATTTGATCGCTCAATTAATTATTTAGGCAATTTAGAAAAATTGTTGATCATACTATATTTAAGTAAACAGAATGCATGAAGATCTCTTTGATTTTACCCCTTATATTTTTTCCTTGGCAAAGTGAAAATGAAATAGAAATTAAGTAGGAGTTAATTGAGAACGTTTTAGTATGAAAACCTTATAAATGGTTTGTACATTTTACTCTCTGTCCTTGCACTTAAGAAATTACAATTAATAAGTTTGATAATTCATAACTATTATCTTCAAAAGATACTAATTAGATAGAGACAAGTATAGTGCTTTCATTTTTTAGGAAATAATCCCTTAATCCCCTACAATTTCAATAGAAGAAAATGATTCTATAAAGAGTTCGCGATATCTGACATGAAAAAGGCCATATAGCTAAATGACATTTGCTGGACCCCAAAGCCAAATCTTATATGCAATGGGGTGCTTTTATTACTTTTATTTATATGCATAATTGTAATAAATGAACAACACTTAATCGGAAATCAAGAAGAAATGGTTCAATAATACTTTACAATGTGAATAGAAGAATATAATCATGCAAAAAGTTCTTGTGTTTTATTTTCGAATCTCATATGTGGATAAATAAAGGTTGTTTGAAACTTTTGACATAGAACTAAAAAATTATTACGCCACAAAACCAACTGAGAACTAAAGAGAAGAAGACTTACATTACATAATTTTTTAGAAAATAAAATAAGCATTAACTTCTCCTCCCCAGTTGAGATTTGAGAGGATTGTACATCGAGTACTCTTTCGTTGTACGAGTACAAAAATGAGACTATACTTTATTTATTTGGATTTGTTTTCTGTTTAATCTTTCCTTTTATAGTATTTCCTTTTAAATTTGTTTTTATGTATTTCCGTACGCATACCTTAGAATATTTATATGTTTTTGTACTTTTGGTAAGAATTTTTTTTTCTTCAGTATGAACTAAATTTAGAAGAAAAAAAGCATGACCGCGCGAAATTAGTGATACTTATATCGCTGATCTCAATTGATTTGAAATTGAGACGCACATTTTGCTCTTGTAACGATATTTGGTTATCAAGAATGTAAACACTCATTCGGGAAACCCAAAGATTGTATTGCGTAAATATTATCGTCAGCCAAAAGTTCCTTTATTGCCAATTTGTCGATGAAATATGACGATGGTTTCCCTAAACTGTCTAATAATATATAAGATCAATTAGTTTATTGTTACTGATAAGAAAAAACATTAGAGCGATTCGTATAACTGTTTACTTTTTTAGTTTGTATACATAAATTATACGTTGAATAACACTATTATATACATATTATATATGGATTATATATATATTATATATCTGTCGTCTATTTTTATGTTAAATGATTGGGTGTGCGACAATTTAGGTTAACTTCTTAAAAAGTTACCCTACTGCAGAAAATTTTATTCTTAAATAACTTCTTAAAAAGTTACCCTACTGCAGAAAATTTTATTCTTAAATAATAAGTTGTTGACCCAACTAATAGAATCTCTGGTGCTATGGCCCTACTAATAACTCCAAAATTGAAATAATAAACTTCAGGGGAGAGGTTCTTGAAGTTCTGGAAGACTAGAAGTTGTATGATGATTTTTATATGTGATTTGATTTAGAGGCGGAATCTGAATTTTAAATTTGTTATCGAATCAATTAATCATTTAGTTATTGAGTTTGTAATTAAATATTTATGTATATTTAATAAATTTTTTAATACAAAAACTAGATCTAAGTAAAAGCTATGAGTTCTTCTGTATCCGTAAACAATACACTACAATCGATTTGGTTGACATTTTCATTCTTCTTTATACTTCTAGAATATTATTAATTGGCATTTAATTGACTTGGGCACGTACTTCTAACTGGAAATAATGAGTCGTACAATTAGACAATGAGTAAAATGACATCGTTATTGGATATGGTACCACATTCGTATGACAAATACTTCTAAATCTTAAATCTGGTTAAGACTTTCTTAAACTTTGTTAGGATATTCAAATCTTAGACTTGTACAAACTTTAAGGCTCGCAGAATGTTATCAAAAGACAGTTAAATTATAACACTTGCTCCCGATAAAATTTATCATATATACAAACTCAAATTTAATATAATGTACTTTCTAGAGAAGGATAAATATGCTTCTAGGTTGACAAGTTTCGAAAAAGGAGCGCATAGTAAATTTTAATTAAAAAAGATGAAAAAATATAATAATATAGATGAGGCAGAATCAGAACCTAGAGATCAACCCCAAGGACTGACTGCGGGAGCAAGGATTTATGAGATAGAGCACAAATAATTCACATAGTACGCGATGTTTAGGCTCGATGTTGAGTAACCAAAGAACAAATTAATCCATGATGAAATCAATTGGACCAAAAATACATGTCCTAAGCTTGGTCAATAACGAATATATATAATATCAGAGTCGAACTGATATGGTATAATTACGACTTTAGTGAAAATAGTAATTATTATAGAATAATTCTTTTAACAATATAATACTTCATGATCATATTATGCATGCATATAATATCACTATTGTACTACAAATTGGCATCATAAACAAAAAAGATACATGGATTTTGGTTCGAAGATTATTACGTACATTAGTGTACTTCTTACAAGAACAATGTATCACCAAAACTAACAAAAAGGAAAAGAAGACCTTGATCCACGTACTCCTGTGAGTTTACAATGCTGGCCCATTCTTGTTCACTAATACATTAAAAAAATCACCTCATGTGATGGATATAATTAATTAATGTACTAGCTAGCTAGCTAGCTAGTCAAATCTTCTAAGAAGATGAAATATTCAAGAAAAATATATAATATTATCCAGAAGAAGAAGGGTGATCATAAGCTGAATTTGACCCGTTAGAAGCGGTTTGAAAATCGCTCCCACTACTTTGATTCAGGGGCGGAGCTAAAGCTTCAGTTACGAGTTCGCTCTGACTAGCATCTGGCTGAATAGGAGATAAAAACATATTTGGAAAATAAGGCACATGCAGCCTATGAAACTCATCATCATTGGTAAAAATTTGAGCATTTAAATCAGTACTATTATTCAAAACTTGATGATGAGAAGTGTGAAGTATTTGCTCGTCCGTTCGGGGACGTTCAATAAAACTGGAACGATACTGAGAAGTGTGAACTATTGGCTCATCGCCCCTTAGGGGATATCCAATAAAATTGGGACGATACAGAGAAGTGTGAACTATTGGATCGGGCGATGAAGAAACGGAATAAAGTGTATTTGGAGAATCAGAGAATTCCGGAGATGGCAAGAGTTTAACATTTTCTGGGAAATTGAGTTTGGCTTTGCTACCTCTGAATTTAAGAGCAGCTTCATCATAAGCTCTAGCAGCTGCTTCAGCTGTATCAAAAGTTCCAAGCCAAACTCTTATTGCTTTATGTGGATCTCTAATTTCAGCTGCCCATTTACCCCATGGCCTTTGTCTAACTCCTCTGTATCTTCTTCTTGCTTGATTGTTATTATCTCCTCCATTAGATTGATCACTGCTACTATTCTGATGATCATTTGTGGAAGTGTATATAAATGTAGCTTCTGTTGTTGGTGTGCTGCTGGTTATTGTCCTAATGCTTGTACCTTCACCACCTATATACCATAAGAGTTTTAAGTAATATATACTATCTCCAAAGAATTTTTTACACTATCAGGTCACTCAAATGATATCTACAGGAAAACCTCCTTAAAATGAAAGATTTATAATCTTAAAAATAAGACTTGTTACCTATTGTAGTAGGTAAAGGTGACACCATGATGTAAAATTCCTTACACTGACATGCTCGATTCTTATTTCAGGAATATAACTCTTATATACTGATAGATTAAATATTTTTATATACTATCATGCCATCTAAATGATAAACTAAAAGAAATAACAACTCATATATATATATATCAAGTGGAACTAGTTATGTGTACCTCAAAATACATATGCCAAATTATGAAAGAGACTGAGTTTTAAGATTTGTACCAGCCATTATTATATGTGGAATTAAGGACAAAAATTTGACCAAAATAACGTGTAAAAGATATGCAGAGAAAACATGTGTACAACCTGTACATTCACCTAACAATATTGTAGTACCTTTCATTAATACTGTACTAAAAATCAATATAGTGAACAGTCACATACTTGATACTATATATTGTCAGTTTCAAATGCAATTTTTGATGAAGATAATGACAAGAATCAAAAAAAAAAACAAAGGCATCTAAGTCAATAAAACTAAATTATCACATATCAAGAAAATCAAGCAATTTCTTAATTCATTTATGCTCTCATATTCTACATTTAGCTTATAGACTATAGATTTGTGTGTCCGTCTCATCTAAATGTCTAAGCTTTAATTTGAGAACTTTCGACCGCTCTAATATCACGTCAGTGTGTAATCTATCTCAACTAAAAGCTAAGAGAAAACATGCTTTTATTTTAATTAAGAACACAAAATTAAAAAAGGGACATGTAGTCTCCTAAGCACGAGTTCGGAGAAGGATCGAACCACGTTGGCTCACTTATTTCTACGATTAGGTTGTTTCAGAGGCTTGAACACAAACACAAAATACAAGAAAATCCAAACTATTAACATAAAAAAGAAGAGAAAGGAAAAATACCTGATGATCTAATATCAGAACTTCCAAAATGTAAGAAATGATGGCCACTTTGCTCTTCATTACGTCCTCTTTTCTCTCCAACACCCCAAGAAACTGCAGAAAAACTTGAACCAAGGTTATTCTCAGCTGCACCATTTTCATCAGCCAATAAGACTTGGTGATTCACTCTATCTTCACCAGCAACAACATGGGTTAGTGCAGAAACCATAACAGACATCTCCTCTTCCCTATTAATATTACCCGAAAACATCGATTCCAACACATTATAATTATCATCTCTATCCCTATCTTCATGTCTTCTCCTGTTAGATATTTTGTCTCTTGAATTCGCCACCTTGTAGATACACATGCAATAATCAAAAAGAAAACTCAACCAAAACCTCCAATACAAAACGCAAAAGTTTACAATATATACTTTTCAACAAGGTTGACAAGAACAAACTAGTACCAACGCAAGTTTCTTAAACAGACCGTTATATATATATATATAGACATTTAGACAACACACACAAGTAGGGAGTTGAAGATTATAAAAAGGGAAAACAAAAAGAACTTTTCTTTTGAAGTAATAAATTAAATAAGCGCCGCCAAATAAAGAGTCGGTCAGCTTATGAAAGAAACCACAGCTCCAATAGATACTCTTCTTTATTGTATGGAGTATATACTTTTCGTTAACTTTTTCTAAGCTTGATATATATATAGTAGAGTATATTTATGGGGACAAGTGGAGTAGTGAAGAAGATAATAAAGCTAAGGCGGTTCCTGTTTTGATTTGATTGAGACTAAGTGTGAAGTGAAGAAAAAAATGGTGTGAATTGAGAAACGAAAGATATGGGGGGTACTTTAGTTTATATTCATAATAATAATTCTGAGGATAAGAAACTGTGAAAGAGCAGCCGATGTTGGAACTCCTTTTTGTCTCCTTTTTGTCTGTCGGCGGTTATCTTAAGAGTTCCAAAGGCCGACATGGAAGACTCGGAATCGGTCTTCTTTCTTCTTAGTATTAACCTTACACTAGTAGTTTGGTTTAAACTTCATTTAATTTGTATACACGTGGTACATCTAATAAGTCTTTAACGGGCCAGATGTAAGGGACCGGCCCACTGTGGTCCTAAATTCACATGGTTTCGGGTTAAATGGGTCGGGCCCGCGGGCCTAACGGGCCTAAACGATTCTGGATTAATTTTTTTTTATCTAGGGAAATTTCTTGTAAACTATATATGCATATACTAATATAGATTGCTTATATATATCTATATAAATATATATATAGTATATATTGTATATATATATTGCCCCAAAACTTTTCTTTTTTACCTATTCTGTTTCCTCCATTATTTCACATTCAATCCTTATATATGGTTTAAAACTATATATAAGGATTGAATG
>MCJB01029450.1:0-11120 GCA_002018475.1 Nicotiana obtusifolia | reverse complement strand
GGGGGGGGGGGGGTCCCTGTCATATCGAGATGGGACCAAGCAAAATAATTTATGTTAGCTATAAGGAATGGAATGAGTTTTTTCTTAAGCTCTTAACCTCGTGCCCAGGTGTACCTTACAATCGGTAAGTGTTCGATTAATATGACTTGCTCCAATTCTTCGACTGTTGATTTGGTGGTGTCGGAATCATCGGGGACTATGAAAGACCTGGGAACTCCGTAGTTGTCGTCCGCATCCATCCCCTGCTTCTCCGGTTCCATCAAGGCTGGTATCGGTAATTGCTATTTGGTTTCGTCTTTGGACACCGGAGTCAGACCCTTCGATATCGAAAGTGTGGATACCGGGATCACCTTGTCGACTGAAAACATCTCCTTTGCGGCCGGTTGTTCTCCGTAAACTATTTTAATCCCTCCTGGCGTCGGGAATTTCAGCACCTGGTGCAGCGTCGAGGGTACTGCCCTCATATTGTGAATCCATGGTCCCCCGAACAGAGCATTGTACCTCATGTCTCCTTCGATCACACAGAACTTTGTTTCATAAATGATTCCGGCGGTGTTCACTGGCAATGTTATCTCCCCTTTAGTGGTCTCACATGCCATGTTAAATCCGTTTAAAACCCTGACTGCAGGCACGATTTGGTCTTGTAGACGTAGTTGTTCCACGACCCTCGATCTAATGATATTGGCCGAGCTACCTGGATCAATTAACACACGCTTAACTCGAGAATTATTTATGAGTACATATATTACCAGTGCATCGTTGTGGGGCTGCACAATGCCTTCAACTTCCTCGTCGTTGAAAGACAAGGTTTCTTCTGGTACGTAATCTAAAGTCCATTTTTCCCTCGTGATGGATACTTTAGTGCGCTTTAACATCGGCCTCTAGGGAACATGATCCCACCGATAATCATGTTAATGACGTGCTGAGGTTCCTCCTACTCGATCTGCTTACTAGAATCTCTATTCCTGAAATTATTTTTGGCTCGATCACTCAGGAACTCCCGGAGATGTCCGTTGTTAAATAATCGTGCCACTTCTTCTCTCAACTGTTGGCAATCCTCTGTTTTGTGGCCGTGTGTGCCATGATATTTACTTATTAAGTTGGGATCCCTTTGGGCTGGATAAGACTGTAGAGGTCGTGGCCACTCGTTGTCTTTGATGCGTTTGACGGTGGATACAGTAGCAGCAGCATCGACGTTGAAGTTGTACTCCGATAACCTCGGCGCTTCCTTAGGCCCGATGGGCCTGCCGAAACCGTTTTTGCTCATGAGTCCCTAATTATTTTGACTCTGGTCACTTTTCCTTTCATTTCTCACAAGGTTTCGTCCATACCTGTTACCCCTACAATCACTATTATACGGTTTATATCGATCCCTACTTGACCTTGGTTCTCTATCAATGTCTTTTTTGGATTTGTCACTAGCTCGGACGGGATAAACAGACCTGGAAGGGGCCTCAAGCTGATCATCTTCGACCCTAATTTTATATTTATATCGGTTATGCACATCGGCCCAAGTTACAGCCAGATATTCTACCAGATTTTTCTTCAACTGTTGCGAAGCCAACAAGCTTTGAGTATTGAATCCTTGGGTGAAGGACCGAACGGCCCAATCGTCTGCCACCGGCGGCAGGTCCATCCATTCCATTTGAAACCTTGACATGAACTCCCTGATCATCTCATTATCTATTTGCTTTACTTTGAAAAGGTCTGACTTCTTGGTCTCGACCTTGATGGCTCCGACACGCGCTTTTACAAAAGCATCTGCAAGTATAGCAAATGAGTCAATATAATTGGAGGGGGGAGGGGGGATAAGTTGTGATACTATATCATAGCTCCTGTTAACAAGGTCTCCCTAAACTTTTTCAGCATGACAGATTCGATCTCATCATTTTCTAAGTCGTTCCCCTTGATGGCGCACATGTACGAGGTCACATGTTCATTAAGATAAGTTGTTCCGTTGTACTTCAGAATTTCAGGCATGCAGAACTTTTTTGGGATCAGCTTCGAGGCTGGGCTTGGAGGAAAAGGTTTATGAACAAACTTTTTGGAGTCTAGGCCCTTCAATATCGATGATGCTCTGGGGATTTGACCGGGCCGGAGTTGTAGGTCTCCACCTTCTTATCGTTGGCTTCGATTTTCTTTTCTCCCGTTTTTTCAATTCCCCGAGCATCTTTATTATCTCAGGGTTGGTACCGAGTTCAGCTTCATTTGGCCTATCTGCGGCTGGTTCATTTCTGCGAATGTTTTCCCGAGATGATTCGGGCTCAACTCTACTGGGGGCGCGGCTTTGGTTCTGCAGTTGGGCTATCGCTGCTTGCTGACCCTGCAGCATTTCGAAGATTACCCATAAGTTGATCCCATCTTCTTCACTGTCACGAGTATTTGGGCTATAGATCGGACTACCCCGCGGACGCTGTTTTCAGGATCGGTAGGCAAGTTCATGTTGATTGCCACATGTGAGTTGGCGTCGATCGGGTCCGCGACCAGAATTTCGTTGGGATTGGCAAGGGTCACCTCGTTGCCGGGCACCGTGTTGTTGTTCTCGCTATGGTGGCCGACTCAGCATCCGTGTTTAGAGGGGCAGATTGGGAGTTCGACATTTTAATCGTTGACCTGAAATCAAAGACACTTCAAAGAACAAGTGTGAAGTAAGGTGTGTTATGGAAATTTGTATCAAATTGCCACTATTATCCTTAGTCCCACGGTGGGCGCCAAACTGTTTACCCTCAAAATCGGATAACAATGAAATTTGTAAGTGGTTTTAAGGATATGCGAATTAATTTGATACAAAACGATAAATTGCGTTAGAATGGACAAAAAGAAATACAGTAGATCAAACCGTGGGAGGAAGATGATTCCAGCCTTATTGAAACATCACCCTCGATCCGGGCTCACAATAGACAATATTGATGAATGAAAAAAAAAGCTTAGAATAACAGTGAAAATAGTAGTATATTGATTTGGAATGTGTGCTACAACGTGTTTAATGAATTATCAGACCCCCATTTATATAGTAGGGGAATCCTACTCTAAGTACATCTCTATAAAAGGTTAAAAATTCTTCTATTTAACTGATTGCTGGTTCTACATTGATACGTACCGAGATCCACGCTGTGATATCCGACCGGTCGCTGATATTACGGTCTTCTGTTGGCGTGCTTGATTGCCCGACAATGTTCTCCGAAGTCTCCCAAGATTTGGATCGATCTCGAATCATGACCCCGATATTCTCGAGGGCAGACAATCAGCCCCCAGACTCTAACTCGACGAAACTCTTGCTTCGATTCCGATCATACGCAATCATATCTCGAACTCATTTTATCCTGTCGGAGAGCGAAGTGTATCATGAGCTCGATTTTTACCCGTATACAATATGCTTCAATTATTAAAATAAACTTTGGCAAAAGACAATATGAGTTAGTTTGGTATTAAATAAAGATACGTAGGGTCTTGTGTTAACTTTGTACCGTTGCAAATAAGTAGATAAAAAACCACACATAGAATTGTAAAGTACGTTTAGTTGAACTTTTATGTTATCTGAAACACATTAACTTTTTGGTCAAACATTAAACCGACGTGATTTAAAACGAAGTGTTCATACGAAAAGTGTCTAATCATGGGTTAATTGGTCAAAACGTCATTTCGCCCGGCAATCTATACGAGGTGGTCTACCAGATTTTATATTAGCAAAAGGTTCACAATAATATTTAACTCCCTCCGTCGACATATTATTTATCTTTTATAACTTTTTATAAGAAAAATTATGAGTGTTTTGCAAGTGGAACAAATATTTCATAATGAGAAAGTGTTTCATTGCTCTTCAACGAAAGTACATTTTGAAGAACTTTTTAAACTTCATCTATTGCTTGAAAAAGCGTTTAAATTATATTTAAAAAAGTTAAGATAAACTCTTACAAAAAAAAATGCCCCTTAACTATTGAAAAAGGTTTAAAAATACCCTTCCTTCATTTATTGGGCCAAAATACTCGTTCAATCATCTTTTTGGTTCACTTATGTCCTTTGACCGGTAGGTCAATGCTGAATTAAAAATAATAATTATTTAAATTTCACGTGACAACTTCTTATTGGCCAAAATTAAAACATCTAACCCATTAGAAAGACTCACCCATATCTACCAGTTTTTCGTACTAACCCGCTTCAAACACTAACCTGACCCGAACAAAAAGTTCAACTAAAAAAAAAGAGGCCCCACTTTTGTCAAACTCCGTGGAACAAAAGCTCCATGGAAGTTGTAGCGAACATAGAGACGCAAATTTACTGCGTGCTTTTCTTTTTCTTGTTATGGCATCTAGTTCAATTTACATGATAGACACAAAGTGCATTATATTCAAGATGAGTTTAATTTAATAATTTTCACGTAACGGAAAGATCTCAAAGTGATTGTTTGAAGATATCATACACCGTTGGACTACCACTAATTTTCCGTTTCACATTATTGTCAAGAAAATCATTGGCTCATTCATGCTAAGCTTTTCTTGTTTGTTTAATTTGTTCATGAACCTTTATTCGATAATAATGCTATACATGAGATTAATCAAGAAAAGGAACACATGTAAATCCATGGGTTAGATGGAAGTACGGTGTCTTTTTTTGTTTGAACTTTTTATTCAGGTCAGGTTAGTGTTTGGGGCAGGTTAGTCCGAAAAACGGGTAGATATGGGTGGGTCTTTCTAATATGTTAGATGTTTAATTTCGATCAATAAGAAGTTGCCACGTGAAATTTAAATTATTATATTTTAAATTCAGCATTGACCTAACGGTCAAAGGGCACAAGTGAAACAAAAAGATGGATAAAGGGGTATTCTTAGCCCAATATGTGGATGAAGGGTATTTCAAGACCTTTTTCAATAGTTCAGGACATTTTTGACTCTTCTTCGATTATCTTATACTTAGCAAAGTGGTGTTATAAAAATAGTTTTTAGTGACTTTCGTGAATTTTAGATAGAGTTGAATGATTTTTTCATTACAAAAACTGTTCAGTGACTCTAGGCGCAATAAACAGATAGTTGAGTAACTATTTATGAAACTGCATGTATACCTATTAACAGGAGAGAATATAGAGAGCAATATATAAGTTCACCTGAACCTAGTAGTTTTCGCTCAAATCCGCTATATATGTTAAAAGTTTCACTAAATAAGAATAAATAAATAATTTTGAACTAAGTAAATTAAATGAGTTGTTATAGAAATATCTAGGGTTTGTTAGATTGAAATAAAATTGTTGAATTTTGATTTTATCTAGTTTTGAATATATTCAGATATACATAATTATTTTAAGGGATAATACATCAAAAACATGTTATGAAGACATACCCGAAGTAGAGATATTACAAATTAGTGGAAGTCAAAGTCAGAGGTTAGACTCCAAAAGGTGCATATTGAGTAGATTTGGGGTATTAATGGGATAAAAGCAAATAATCTGTTTTTTATTTTATGAAGACACCAAATAAGTGAATAACTAACAAGTTGAAGAATTTGACTTATTTACTGATTACGCCACGCGTATCATTTGTTTTATTAGTTGTCTTGAGTTTTTATTAATACTAATCTAATGACTCGCGCATTGAGCGGATAGTATTGATAGAAATAGGCATATAAACGCAGCGGAAGCAAGCACCCAAGATTATAATCTTACATGTAAGCTAGATAAATATTATCAATTACGAGATAGTAACACTAATCTTTTGAAGCTATTGCACAAATCTTCAATAATGTTCGTGTTCTCCAGGTCTACGGTCTTTTGCTGTGTATCCTGAAGCTTTACGAACGTGATACTTGAGTGGCAAGTATTTCGGTTCAAGAATAGTAGTCTTTTTGGTGTAAATTTCGGCCAGCAATGATAATCCTTTAGGGTTATATTGCTTTGTTTATATATCCACGTTTTTTAGGTCATCCCTTAACAAAAAACGAGTAGGATTCTAATATCTACCAAAAACGTGTAGCCAAAAACGAAATGGAGTCTACTACGCACCAAAAATGTGTAGCAGTCTCCTAACCCACCAAGGATACTATTTTCTTTTTTAATTTCCTTGTTCTAGAATATTCAGGCACAGCGGGGACCACAGATTTAATAACGAGGCTTCCTATTGTGGTATTAATTCGGAATATGAATGAATTAATCCTACCACAATAAATTACAATTTATTCCACTAGAAAACTGTAATTGTACTCCTCTGTTTAATTTCGAAATCATTCATTAAAACTTATTTAACTCCCCATGTTAAGATTACAAATACTAATCAAATAAATTAAATTACTGACAATTTAATTCATCGACTAATTTAATCCTTTATACTTTCGCTTAACTTATTTCATGTGACGGATACAAAATCCACCTGCAGGGTTTTCACATGAAAACTTTCAAGCATCCATAAAGGGGTATCATCAATCTCAATGGTCAAGACACGGATTCTATCAACTAATTATTATTTCACAAATGCGCTTGGCCATTATTCAATTTACCAGGAATACATTAACTCGCAGTTGAGTCGTACCTTTTAATAAATCAAAATAATGAACGAAGCACATTGATCATAACAATTATATCAAGATTAAGAGTATAAGACCATTCAATGAGCTAGAGAGGTAGTTTTATATATTCAGCACAAAAATACTTATCTCTACTTGGAACGTTCAATACACAAAAATGTACTAGCATAAGAAGTTGGAACTGAACCATTCCCATAATCAAGATAATTATAATTTAATCTTATGCTACAATCATCAAGATATTTTGCCCAGTTTCATTTTTGATTGCGAACATTAACTTTATAACTTATAAGAACCGACAATTTAATCTTCCGCGCATGAGCTAAAGCTCCATACACTAAATCGTCTACTATATAAGTAAAGGGCACACATATGAACAAATGATCTATTTAAATTAAGACTTCATTGAATTGAATAAATGAATAAACAATTGTTCCAAAAAAAATAAAACATAATACTATAATCAAACCACATGGTTAATAGTATATTCTAACAATCTCCCACCTAGACTCATAACCATGCATTTACAATTCTAATACCCATTTCTTCTACATGCTTGTCAAAAGTCTTCTGCGGCAAGCTTTTGATAAACGGGTCTGCCAAATTGTCTGCTGATGCAATCTTCAAAACTTTTACCCCTCCCCTCTGAACAATGTCACGAATTAAATGATATTTACGCTCAATATGTTTACTCCTCTTATGGTTTCGTGGTTCCTTCGAGTTTGCAACCGCACCACTATTATCACAATAAAGTATAATTGGTGCTTGTACTGAAGGGACAACACCAAGCTCTTTCGGGAAGTTCCCCAGCCAAACAGCCTTCTTGGCAGCCTCAGAGGCAGCCACATATTCGGCTTCCATGGTGGAATCAGCAACACATGATTGCTTAATACTCCTCCAAGTTATGGCTCCTCCTCCTAGGGTAAAAACATGTCCTGAGGTAGATTTTCTAGAATCTCTATCTGACTGGAAATCTGAGTCTGTATACCCAATGGGTACAAGATCGCTTGAGTGAAAAACCAACATATAATCCCTAATCCTTTTCAGGTACTTGATTATATGCTTAACGGCAGTCCAATGTTCTCTCCCAGGATTAGACTGAAATCTGCTAACTATGCCAACAGCAAAGCAGATGTCAGGTCTAGTACATAGCATTGCATACATAAGGCTCCCTACAGCAGAAGCATAAGGGACCGCCTTCATCTTCTCTATCTCATCAGCCGTTTTGGGTAGACTAATCCTTGGACAGAGATATTCCATGCCTAAAAGGAAGGAATCCTTTTTTGGAATCTTGCATGCTAAATCTGGTGAGGATAGTATCAATATAAAGTGCTTGAGACAAGCCTAATATTCTTTGCTTGCGATCTCGCGTGAGCTTGATCCCAAGGATATGAGCTGCTTCTCCCAAGTCCTTCATATCAAAATGTGAGGACAACCACTCCTTGACTGAAATCAACATGCCCACATTATTTCCTATGAGCAAGATATCGTCTACATACAGTACCAAAAATGCTACTTTTTCTCCATCCCATTTTTTATAGACACAAGACTCGTTTTCACATTGATCAAAACCGAAAGTCTTAATCGACTTGTCAAAACAAGTGTTCCATTCCCTAGATGCCTGTTTCAATCCATAAATGGATTTGTTCAACGTACACAACATGTGCTCATCACCGCTTTTCTTGAAACCGTCTGGTTGTGCCATATAAATGCACTCATCAAGACTTCCATTAAGGAAAGCCGTCTTGACATCCATTTGCCAGATCTCATAATCATAATGAGCAGCAATAGATAAGAGGATTCTAATTGATTT
Organism: Nicotiana obtusifolia; assembly: GCA_002018475.1. Classification (NCBI taxonomy): domain Eukaryota; kingdom Viridiplantae; phylum Streptophyta; class Magnoliopsida; order Solanales; family Solanaceae; genus Nicotiana; species Nicotiana obtusifolia. Next base: position 2,797 of record MCJB01029450.1, on the reverse strand, counting down.
AAGCATGGCTACCGGCGAAAAAGTTTCCTCATAATCGATCCCTTCTTTCTGGGTAAACCCTTTCGCAACAAGCCTTGCTTTAAAAGTTTGCACTTTTCCGTCCACTCCTCTCTTTTTCTTATAGATCCATCTACAGCCAATAGGTTTGACTCCCGCAGGTGGTTCCACAAGATCCCAGACTTTATTGGAGTACATAGACTCCATTTCAGATTTCATAGCAGCAATCCATTTTTCAGCATCTATATCCTGTAGTGCTTCGTCGTAATTTAGAGGTTCTGTATTAGTCTCTTCAGGTATCCTATCGTAAGATTCTCCCAATAGTACATACCGAGAAGGTTTTCTAATAATTCTCTCACTACGACGAGACACTACAGGTGCATTTTCGTCCACGGCATTATCTTGAAGAATTGGGTGCTCAACGTTAGTGTCCTCACCTTGTGGTGCTAGGATTTCATGAGCTTGTTCTTCAATTGCAGGTTGCTCAACATTACTCCTACTGCTTTGGGGCAGCGAGATGTCGGGCAATGCCTCTTGTGCGTTCTCTTGCCTATTGACATTCCTCCCACTACGAGAACGCAGTGGTAAATAAATACTGGCTGCCGGGATGTGTTTTAGAGATGGATCTTTTGTTATTTCTTTGCTCAATTCCTGCAAAACAAGTTTGCTTCTAGGAACATGGTTTATTAAATAATCCTCTTCCATAAATTTGGCATTTGTCGTAACAATTACCTTCTTTTCTTTTGGACAATAAAATAAACCTCCCTTTGTTCCTTTTGGATATCCAATAAAAACGCACACCTCTGTCCTCGATTCCAATTTATCTGTTTTCCCTTTCAACACATGTGCTGGACAACCCCAAACTCGAATATGCCGCAGACTGGGTTTGCGCCCAGTCCACAATTCTGTTGGAGTCAAAGGTACTGACTTGGAAGGAACCAAATTCAGAATGTAATTAGCTGTTTCTAAAGCATATCCCGAAAAGGATGAGGGTAGATCGGAATAACTCAACATTGATCTGACCATTTCCATAAGGGTTCTATTTCTTCTCTTTGCTACACCATTTTGTTGTGGTGTTCCTGGAGCAGATAATTGAGATGTTATTCCACAATCTGATAAGTATCTAATGAATTCCGCAGAAAGGTATTCACCGCCGCGATCAGATTGCAATGATTTGATATGTTTATCATGTCGTTTCTTCGTTTCTGTCTTAAATTCTTTGAATTTCTCAAAGCACTCAGACTTACGGCGCAACAAATAAATATATCCGTATTTGGAGTAGTCATCTGTGAAAGTTATAAAATACTCAAAACCACCTCTTGCTTGTATATTCATAGGTCCACACAAATCGGAATGGATTAATTCTAACTTATCACTGGCTCTATTTCCTTTTGAAGGGAAGGATCTCTTGGTCATTTTTCCTTCTAAACAGGATTCGCATGTTGGTAGTGCCTCCACTTTCAATGAACTCAGGGGTCCATCAGAAACCAACCTTGATATCCTATTTAGATTTATATGACCTAGACGTAAATGCCATAAATAAGTTTGACTCAATTCTGAAATACGCTTTCTTTTATGTGACAGGTCAATGTTATTTAGCTCTTTTGGTTGTAGCATTTCAGGAGAAATATTAAGCATAAACAGATCATTTACTCTAGCAGCAGTGTAGATAAAAAGTCTATTATACTTAATAATGGCAGAGTTATTAATAAAAAGACATTATAACCAGCATCCATTAATCTCGAAAGTGAAAGCAAATTCCTTCTAATGGAAGGTACATATAAAACGTCTTTTAAATTCAAAACTCTATCACTACTAAACTCAACTCTAATATATCCTAATGCTAAAGCTGGTGCTGGTTCGCCATTGGCTTGAAAAACGCAAATTTCATTCTCACTTAGCTGACGCGTTTCCTGAAACCCCTGCAAAGAAGTGCAGATATGATTAGTGGCTCCTGAATCTACACACCATGACATGGTAGAAATAGCCGCTAAACAAGTTTCAACGATATTTAAATATGAATTACCTTGCTTATTCATCTTGGCCAGATAGGTGGGAGATTGTTTCTTGTGGTGCCCAGACTGCTTGCAGTGAAAACACTTGCCCTTAGGCTTGCTTACACCACCAGCAGCACCTATGGGTGCCACAACCTTGCAAGCCTTCTTCTTTTTCTGTCCGCCTTTCGGCTTAGAAACTAAACCTTTCTCAACAGTCATTGCCACAGCTGGGGCTTGCTGCTTGATAATGGACTCTGCCGCCTGCAGTTCATTCAACAATTTCGCAAGTGACAAATCCATTTTATTCATATTGTAATTCAAGCGAAATTGTTGAAAACTATCAGGCAGAGTCTGTAGGACCATCTCAACTTGAGATTACTTATCAATCACAGCTCCAAGCACCTCGAGTTCGTTCAGAAGACTCATCATGTCAAGTACATGCTTCCGAACCGAAGATCCTTCAGCCATCTTAGTGTTCAAAAGGGCTTTCATGGCTGTCTGCTTAGCCGCACGATTTTGCTCTCCGAACATCTCTTTAAGATTTTCAAGCATATCGTACGCAGACCCCATTGACTGATGCTGATGTTGCAAAACATTCGCCATAGAGGCAAGAATGTAACATCGCGCCATCTCATCAGCCTTAACCCATTTTTTATAGGCCTTAACCTGATCTTCCGGAGCATTATCCCCAGGTTTTTCTGGGCACTCATCAATCAGCACAAATTTGTAACCTTCAGCAGTTAGAACAATATCCAAGTTTCGTTTCCAGTCTACATAATTCGGACCCTCTAACTTGTTTTGGT